>APFE030920905.1:23885-40463 GCA_000404065.3 Pinus taeda
TGGTCTTCCAGACATCAGAATTCCAGATAATACAATATGCAAATCATGTCAGTTTCGTAAGCAAACCAGAACTAACTTCCCTGAGAAGGAAGGATCAGCTAGCAGGCCACTTGAGCTTTTCCATACTGATGTATGTGGTCCATCTAGGAAAAGGTCGCCTCAGGGAGAAGAATACTTTATATTATTCATTGAAGACTATTCAAGGATGGTTTGGATAGGACTTATGAAGCACAAAGATGAAGCCTTCGAAAAATTCAAATCCTTCAAAGCCTTGGTTGAAAACGAATCAGATCACAAAATTAAATGCCTCAGGTCTGATAGAGGTGGGGGGTTTACCTCAAATGAATTTTTCGAATTTTGTGAAGAACATGGAATAAGAAGAGAATTCTCTATAGCCAGGACTTCTTAGCAAAATGGAGTAGTGGAAAGGATGAATAGAACGGTTCAACAGATGGCTCATGCTATGCTTGATGAGTCTGGATCTCCCGCAACTTTCTGGGGTGAAGCTGCATTTGCGGCAGTTGTTATTCTCAACAAAACAAATGTTCGGGCGAACAGAACTCAAACCCCTCATGAGCTCTGGTATGGTGAGACTCCTTCGGTAAAATATTTCAAAATTTTTGGAAGCAAATGCTATATCAAAAATATTGATGAACATCTTGGCAAGTTTGACCTAGAGCAGATGAAGGCATTCTCCTTGGTTACTCTCCCCACAGCAAAGCATACAAGTGTTATAATAAAAGGCTTGGAAAGATTGTTGAAAGTATTGATGTAGTGGTTGATGAAGAAGAAAACACTCCTAGGCAGGTAAGATCTGAAGATTTCGAAGATGATGAGGACTATCCATCAACATCAAATCAGATTCATGATGAAGAAGAAACCTATGAAGAAGAAACCCATGAGGAACCTGAAGAACAAATAAGGATAGAAGAAAAGACTCCATCCAGATACGTTCAAAAGAATCATCCAGAAACTCAAATTTTGGGGTAGAAAGAGGCAGGTATACAAATAAGAAGAACAATTGCAGAAGCTTCAAGCTATTTAGCATTACTTTCCTCCACTGAACCACAAAATGTAAGAGAGGCATGCAAAGATGAATGTTGGGTCAAAGCAATGGATGAAGAACTTGAGCAGATCGAAAAGAATAACACTTGGGAGTTGGTTCCTAGACCAAAAGATAAGAATGTCATAGGAACAAAATGGATCTTCAAAAACAAGTTGAAGGAAAATGGTGAAGTGATTAGAAACAAGGCCAGACTGGTTTGTAAAGGGTATGCACAACAAGAAGGAATAGACTTTGAAGAAACTGTTGCTCCCGTTGCTAGACTTGAGGCTATCAGAATGTTCCTTGCTCTCTCTAGCTTTCAGAAGTTCAAAGTATTTCAAATGGACGTGAAATCAACCTTTCTGAATGGTGATTTAGTAAAAGAAGTGTATATTGAGCAGCCAGATGGATTCATCCTTGGTAATGATCCAAATTTTGTATGCAAACTAAAGAAGGCTCTTTATGGTCTCAAACAGGCTCCAAGGGCTTGGTACTATCGTCTGGACAAATATCTTCATCAACAAGGTTTTTCAAAAGGATCAGCAGATAGCAATCCTTATATAAAAATTGAAAATAACAAATTGCTAATACTTGTTGTGTATGTAGATGATATCATCTTTGGTAGCATTGAAGAAGCTATGAGTCAAAACTTTGCCTTGGTAATGCAGAAGGAATTCAAAATGTCTTTGCTTGGAGAACTGACATATTTTCTTGGTTTACAAATCCAACAAAATGAAGGCGGTATCTTTTTATCTCAAACCAAGTACCTCAAGAAGATCTTGAAGAAGTATGGCATGGAAGATTCAAAACCAGTATGTACTCCTATGGTCACAAGATGTAGCCTCAGTGCAAATTATGAATTAGCAGCAGTACATTAACCAACCTATAGATCCATGATTGGAAGTCTGCTCTATTTAACAGGTACCCGACTGGATATCATGCATACAGTAGGAATGGTTGGAAGATTTCAGGCAAATCCTAAGGAAACTCATCTTCAGGCAGTAAAGAGAATTTTCAAGTATCTTCAAGGAACTCAAAACTATGGCCTATTGTATCCTAGAGATGCAGATCTCACTCTTCATGCTTATACAGATGCAGATTGGGCTGGAAGCGTGCATGACAGAAAAAGCACTAGTGGTGGTGCATTCTTTATGGGTTCTAGATTAGTATCTTGGTTCAGTAAGAAACAAAGTTCTATTGCATTATCTACAGATGAAGCAGAATATGTGGCTGCTGCATCTTGTTGCACCCAAATCCTTTGGATGATGCAAACCTTGCAGGATTATCAAATCACTTGTACTCCACCTATCTCCATCTTATGTGATAACACAAGTGCAATCAACATTTCAAAGAATCCAGTCATGCATTCAAAGACCAAGCACATACCTATCAAATATCATTTTCTTCAGGAACAAGTGCTGGAACAAAAAGTGAAGTTGGAGTATGTTCCCTCTAAGGAACAAGTTGTTGATATACTCACCAAACCGCTGCCCAGGGAAACATTTGAATACCTCAGACAGAAGCTGGGGGTAGTCGATGCTTCAACCTGCTGTTGAAACTTGTCTGTTTTAGAGAAAAGTTGGTGTACGCGAGTTGGATGAGGAGGATCCACGTACATACGCTGGTTTGTGCAGATGCAGTCGCGTATATGGAGGTTTGAAGGATATCAGCAGAGACAGACTCTGATAGTCTGATAGGGGTCTGTCAGAGACCTTCTGGCACAGGTTCAGGGGGAGGAGATAATCTTCTAGTGATGCATTGTTGGCATTACCTTAGAAGCTTTTGGTTCAAGTTCACAACTGTTGTTGGTTTCAGGTGGAACTCTTGCAGAGGAAGAATTGAAAGAGAACATGGTTGCTGATTTGAATAACGATTGACAGATGCTGTTGATAGTAGTTATTGATGACTTTCATAGTCTTGCTCAAGATATTTTGTCTCTATGTCATGTATTTCTTCTTTTCATCAAGGTCATGTAACGGCCTATTTTGGTTTCCCCACTATGCCTGGGATGAATGATGTAATGTAATTGGTTGTCATATGTAAGTTTCTGATGATCCCCACTTGGTTGGGTGATGGATGTATGTATAGAGTGTTTTATGATAGGAAGGTCAGTTATGATGTATAAGTCATGGTGCTTTTATAGTCAGGGGGAGCATGTTCAGCACAACAGAGCAGAGATTTCAGCATATACTCAGGGGGAGCACAACCCTTTGCCCTTGATGACAAAGGAGGAGAATGATATTAATGATCTTGAGGATCTTGGGGTTGCCATCAAGTCCAAAGGGGGAGATTGTTGGCATTTTGGCACAGGTTTGGCGGTTTTGGTGCTATGACATAGGTGTTGTCCTTGATGGCAACTCACTCTGGTGACAGATCACAGTTCAGGCACTCAGAAAGAAGAAAAAGGCATATATGCAGGTTCACTTTGACGAAGCCGCGTATACACGTGGGTTGGACGTTCCCAAGGCACGTATGCGTATACACGCACTTTCATGTACGAAAAAGCACGTACATGTGGGAAAACCTGTTTCTGGTCCGTGGTATTTAGTCCTTGGTATTTGAACCTATGGTTCTGGGCCATGGTATCTCGTCATAAGTGTTGATCCCAAGTATTGGGTCCATGGTATTGAATTGTTATGGTTTTGGACCATGGTATTGTGAAAGGCCTAAGGCTATAAAAGAGGAAGGAGATCATTTGGCAAGGGATTATCTGAATGATTGAATATCTGAAAAGTGCTAGATCTGGAATACAGTGATTGGGTTATGGTGTAGATCTGGATCTGATGGAAGAAGGAACCTGAGTGCAAGGAGAAGGATAAGTTCTTTTGATGGGTCAAAATCTTAAGGCTTGAATGATAATATCTTTGTATGATTTTGATCTGTTCTATGTGGCGCTTACTTGATCTATATATCTGATAATCTGGGTAAACTAATATCTGAACATTTGAAGGGGTAAATTACCTTTATAGATCTATACGCAGGTTCAGTGAAGCACAGGTGCGTATACACGCAGGTTCTGTAAGTTGGAAGCGCATATACACAGGTTGATCTTAACAAAAGCGTATACACGTAGGTTCCGTGAGGCAAAAGCACGTATACGCATGTTGATCTTAGCACAGAAGCGTATACATGCAGGTTCTGTGAGGCAAAAGTGCGTATACACAGGTTGATCTTAACAAAGAAGCGTATACATGCAGGTTCTGTGAGGCAAAAGCGTGTATACGCAGGTTGATCTTAACACAGAAGCGTATGCACGCACGATTCTGAATATTGAAGTAGTGTATGTCTCTCAATTTATGTTCTAGATGCTTCTGTTGATTATTGCAGTGATCTCGATTCAGAATTTGGGGTGTGATTATAGTTACTATGATCTGGGTAGAGTTGACAGAGAAGTGTTTATTTTTTATTCAGTCTTGATTGGTGAAAAGGTGTTTGGTTGATGCAGAAATTGTTGATTAATGTTTATGGATCTAGTCTGAAAATTTATGAAACGTGGTCCCTCGAAGAAAGAGAAGGTTGTAGCCTTCTGCAGGTAGCAGCCTGCGTACTAGTATCTCAACTAGTACAAGAACTAAGGGGGTTGTAGCTCCCTTCTAGGAGAAGCTGGAAAACAAGAGAGGGTTGTAGCTCTCTGCAGGTAGCAGCGTGTGTATTGGTAAAGGACTGCACCAGTATAGAATCGTTGTAAAAAGAAGTTTCTAATTAAAAGAAGATAGAGACGAATTGCAGCAGGTGGTTTTCACCTACATTGGGTTTCCACCTTATATCTTGTGTTCTTATGTGTGGTTGTCTTCTGATCTATTTTATTGTTCCAGGCAACTGTTTATATGATTCTGGTGCATAACTTAATCTGTAGAATAAAGTAAATTATAAATCTGCATAGTATACGCGGGTTTCCTTATCTGTAGTTGTGTATATACGCGGGTTCATCTAACTGAAGTAGCGTATATGTTCTGGGGTTGAAAAAGTAAATAATTGACCAGATAATACTGATTCACCCCCCCTCTTAGTATTATTTCTAACAACCTCTCCACGTAGTAGAAGCAAGTGTACAAGGTCATGGCAAGGTACAAATACATATTCTCCTCACCCACTTGGGTACCACTACACTGTCAGGTCAAGCATTCAATCAATCTTATTGTTGGTGCACCTCTAGCCAATGCCTTAGTCTATTATAAATCTCTTCTAGAGAATGAAGAAATCAATCACCAAATCCAAGAGCTAATTACAAATGGGCACGTCCATCTAAGCTCCTCACCTTGAGTAAAATTAATTGTACTGTATAGAAGCAAGAAAATACCTAGCCATAAATTTTCATTGATTACATGTCCCTGAACAATATCACATCCTAGAATTGATACCCAATTCCTCGAATTCATGACCTTCTTGACTAGCTCAAGGGGGTCAAATAATTTAGTAAGATTGATCTGAAGTCCTACTAACACTAGGTACTGATAGAATAAATTCATCACTAGAATGAGTTTATCAACAAGATGAATGTGCATATATTGCACATGTACAACTCCAAACATCCATGCACATAAGATGAAAGTCTTCCCTATGTTCAACACAACTATAATATATCCCTTCATAACTCAATTTGTCATAACCCTTTTTAGATGGACCTTGGATTTCAACCATTGGATTCAATTGATGTAGCACTTCCCCTTGCATCAATATAGGAAGAATCTTCCCATACTCAATCTGACACCAGCAAAGAAACCAAATTCATTGAGTGGATTTAACACATCATTCAGTAGGTCCATGATATTTTAGAGAAGGCTAATAGAAAGTAAAAGTAGCGCTATGATCAACACTTGGTGCCATAAAATTTTCAGTTTTTTCTACAATTGTGGAAAGAGTGCCTTATAAGATCCAACTAGAAGCTTCGCCCACTTCATTGTGGACCTTACAAAATCACCAAGGCTAGGGGTCATAATGATTTCAAGCTTAGTATTTCCCCCTTCCTTGGATGACATCCAATGTTCAATGTGTACCTCCTTCATCGATACTTTTCACCATTATTGGACACATTATAGATATTAGAGTAGTTAACATAAGAAAATATCGACCCCAAATGCATGGAACAAGCAACCATAAATCATATTTTGGACGCACAAGTTAATGGAACTCACCAACGAGGGATCCATCTTTATTGGGTCATTAAAGAAGGGCGACTCCTTCACCAAGGCTAATGGCTCACCTAAGGCCAAGTTCAACATAAGTTTCCCCATCTAATGAGGGCACTCAATGTAATGGGGAGCATTGCTTCCTAAGGAGAGAAGACTAATTCTAGTGTAAACTGGAGGTTATCTGCCTTTCCCATCAAATCACCATAGTCACTAATTGTTTTTTAACTGTTGGTGGATTCTAAGCCCATGGTTTTGGTAAACCATGGTATCCACCCATGGTTTTCAGATGGTAAAATAAAAGAAATTAAAAATCTAATCATAGAATTAGCTTTTACTATATATAATTATTCGTTAGTTTCTACCATAGTGATTTATAGTATTCACCCATGGCTTTCGTAACCCAAGGTATTGGACATATGACAAAATTGCATGAATCTAGGTGAAAAGGCGTCATAAATAATATAAATATGGGCATTCACTATTGTAAAAACATGAATGTTTTCTTATGATGTAGTCTGATGATATTTTTATTTTTTTTAAATAATTAAACTCTTTTCATATTACTTTAATCTACATTATTTATTTTATGCACTTGTGACATTTTTCTATTATCAATATTTTGTCTCATTCCTCAGACAATCCAGATCATAGAATCACCAAATTGGAAAGAAAAGGAAAAATAATCCCAAATACTAATCACATAGGATATTGGACTGAGATACATATAGGGTAAACCATGGGAAAAAAAAATCTAAAGGATTAATAATTAGTTTGGTCACAAACTCAACAGTAAAATGACCTTGTTTCATACTATCGATATGTTTCACAATAGCAGACTGAGAATCCAACATCAAATTGAATATGTTGGAAGAAATTGGATAAATTGTTGAAGAAGGGAAATTATTTATTTGGGAAAATCATGTAGCATATATTTTTGAAACAAATTGTTCATAATATTCAAACTCAACAAAGGGGATTCAATTCTCTTCTATGATTATTTGATTTGCAATGAGCTAAGTCAATCTAGTTAGAAGAGAAACATTCACAAGATTAGGAACCCTAATAATGAAAAACTAGTATTATTTTTTAATTAATGCATATTCATCTTCCAACTCCACCCCTCCCAAGATCATGTTCTAGTACTGGGTGGATAATCTCAAGAACACCTACCATAGAAGGAAAGCCATATACAAAATCCATTAAAAGCTCCTTGTCATGGTCCACATTTCATTATGCCTAAATAATACAAATCTATAGTATGTTCAAGAATGGTGTCAAATCTAAAGGCTCTCACATATTAGCTAACATGTGAGTAGATATTTGATGACCTAGAAAGGAAATCGAAATTTCCTCATCATCCAATTTGGAAACAAGTTTGGGCTTAGAAATTATAGTCTAGATTTCTAATTTTCTTTTGTTTGTAGTAAATAAAAGAGTACTTTCATGGGATGAAAATGTCCACATGGGATTCAAAGGCCCTTCTATGTGGTTTTTGTACAAATTGAATGTAAAGGACATGGATCACTTTCTTAGTACATGAGCATTTTTGTAAAGCTCTATGGTCTCAAATCTTCAATTTATTTGGATAGTCATATAGGAATAAGAGAGGTGTACTAGAAATGGTTTAAAGTTGGAGATCCTCTATGAAAAAAAATATTACAGTGAATCAAGCTTGGGCCCTCATTCCATGGTTTATTATATGGACCATATCGAAGGAAAGGAACAATCACATATTTAATAACTGATCATTGGAAGGGTATGTAATATCAGAAAAATAGTTATAGAGTATGTGAAAAAGTACTACTCCACCATTGGTCATCATCAAACTAGGAATTCAAAGGTTTGGATGTCAATTTTTTGTGTAATATCTAGTTGTCTCCATCTACTTTTATCGATACTTTATCTTTAAGAATCCCATCTTCTAGTTATTCGACCTCCTAGAGGCATCCTAATCTACGTGGATATTGGTGGCCACCTACCTATTCCACCTAGACCTCCAGTCAATTTCATTTGTTTCCTTATTTATTTCAACATTTACTATTTTTAGTAATTTTTGAGGTCCTAAATTTCCGAAGTAGTTTTGACCCCATAAACGATGTTTTTTTGAGGTCTTCTACAAGCCCATAGCCATAGGCAAAGGCTTGCATTAAATATTTTAGTACTCGGAGAGAACTTTCCAACAAGGTATTGTACGTGAAAAACGAAGATAATATGACCAAGTTACAACCCCAGGAAGTTGGTTGCCCAACTAACCCTAACAAGCCCCACAAAATCTTGGAGTTACATCTCCTGGGGTTAGGGTTTTGGTTCTTTAGGGTTTTATCTTGTTTCTCAATAATAACTATGCCATTGAGCCTCATTGTAACATAGTTCAGAGGCATGTAGCTGCTGCATCTCTTCTCAAAGATGGGTTACCATTTCCTGAGCTAGTTTATTTCCATTTTGTTTGTAAGCATAATTCAATATTTTTCTATTACTGAAATGAAGTGTTTTTATATTGCATCTCTGTATTTAAGATTATATCTGTAATTTTTTGTGTTCCTCTTTAAGTTTGAATCATTGGTATTAGAGAAGTCTGCTCTTTCTCTGTTTTTCTTTGCATGTCCCCAATGAGGTCAAGGTATAAGGAGTTAGAGCTCGATCTGGTTGAACCATTGCAAGATCATCCTTGCAAACCCTGACAACCTCCCATGGTGGAAGAAAATAAAGAGGAGGGGGTAGGATATCCTTTCAAAATGTTCCTCAAGGAAGCCCTCATGTGACAAAGGAACACGATGATGGATAACTTTGCCTACATCCTTTGACAGCTACCCACAGGGGATGCATCTTCATCCAATAACCACTCTAGAGGTGCAACTCCTTCTAAGGCATAAGTTAACTTCGATATTCCCATATTTGCAAGCCAGATAGATGTAGATGCCGTAGATAAATGGTTAAATATGTTGGAAGAATATTTTTCAGTTCATGACTTTTCCAATCGAGAAAAGATTACTTTCGTGCTTCTCAAAGCCACCCCTCACATTAAGGACTGGTGGGAATCCTACTGTGAAGGAAAGGATGAGAGTGAACCCTCACTATTTTCAGCTGCACCTGCTTGGGATGCTTTTCGAGATGCCATCAAGGAAAAATATTACCATGTCAGGAGCTATGAAAATAAATACATAAAGCAGACCATGCTATGGTAGGGAAGGGACCAAAATCTCTTGGAGTACACAATTTTTTTCCATACTCTTCACATGAAGTTGGGTATCAATGATTGTGAGTGGCATTCGGTACTCAAGTACTGTGACTATGTACACAAGTACACCCAAGATGAGATGGAGTTCCTGGACATTTCCTCGCTCGGCACGACATACTGATATGTTGTCAATCTTGACCATAAGTTTAAACAAAAGAAGCGGGACATTGTATCTATGAATCCAAAGCAAGGAAAAGGCGCCCCCAAACCACATAACAAAGGATATAGGTAAGGCGGGACTACCCAAGATAACCCACTGAAGCCGCAAGGAAATAAAAACAACACGAAGACAAAGAAGGACACGAGAAAATGGTGTGAGTTCCATAAGAGCTCCACTCACAACACAAGTGAGTGTTGGGAAAAGATGTCACTGGTGGCTAAGTTGAAGGCCTTCTAATCAAACACATGTTCCAACTCTTAGTTAGAACTTGATAAGAGGGTAGCAGATCATTTATGGGGAGTCCAGTGCCACCATGTCCACCACCAAGATCCAGAAGATTGAGACTGAATACCTAGAGGAGGGGGAACGCCTCTTCCACTCACAGATGTGGATGAAGGGATCTACGTTGAGGTCCGTTGTCGACAATGGGAGCCAAAATAACCTCATTTCAGTAGAGATCGTGATGCGCCCAGGCATAAATATGACAACACATCCACATCCATACACCATCAGGTGGCTTCACAAAGGACGAGATCTCCACATCAGCCATGAATGTCGCCTTCAATATAACATCAATCCCTTCACAGATGAGGTATTGTGTGATGTTTCTCCTCTTGAATTTTGTGATGTATTATCAGGAAAACCATGGTTATGGAAGTGAGATGTTGTATATGAGTCTATACCTCGCTCTGTGATTACTAATTTGGTCAATAATTTGTACGGGATACCAGAGGTATCCCCTCCTACTGCCATCTCTTTGATCACTACACATAAATGCAGTAAGATCATTTCCCAAACCAGGTAATTTGTTTTCTTTTATGATTTTACCTCAATGAAAGAAGAAGGTTGTGGCCACGACCTCTAGGTATGGCTCCTCCACACAACAACAGCAGATGGACAAGGTCATGGAGGAGTACAAGGACATTTGCGCCTCACCTATAGGGGTACCTCTGCACTGTCAGGTCAAGAACTCCATCAGGATAACCTTGAGCGTGTCGCTGCCCAATGGACCGATCGATCGACACTTTATTATGGAGAACGATGAGATCAAGAGGAAGATTTAGGAGAAATTGAATAAATGGCACATCAGGCTAATATCATCACCCCGTGGGAGCTCGAATGTATTAGTACAAAACAAGGATGGCACCTGGAGACTCTGTATTGACTATCAGGCACTGAACAAGATCACTGTCTAGACTAGGTACCCAATCCCACAGATTTATGACCTTATGGACCACCTCAAGGGGTAAAAATATTCCAGCAAGATTGACTTGAAGCTAGGTTATCACTAGGTGCCTATCGAACCCTCCAATGTTTGGAAGACTACTTTCAAATCCAAGGAAAGCCTATTTGAATGGTTAGTCATGCTATTTGGATTGACGAATTCCCCTAAAACCTTCATGAGATTGATGGAAGACATCTTGCGACCCTTCACCAATGAATTCGCGGTGGTGTATTTGGATGAAATCTTGATTTGCAACCAGAGTTGGAAAGAGAACCTTCACCATGTTCGAAAGGTCCTTTAAAACCTGTGACAACACAAGGTGTGTGCTAACTTGGAGAAATGTCTTTTGGCCTAACCCAAGTTCAATATATGGGGCACATCATTGATGAGAAAGGTTTGCATGTGGACCCAGCCAAGATACAAGTCATTCTGGATTGGCTAGCCCCAACCACTCTAATAGATCTCCACAACTTTTTGGATCTTGCCAATTTCTACTGCAAGTTCGTGTTACTATGCTATTGATTCAATTCTTACTTAGTAGGGTCATCCAGTGGCTTACCACATTGAGACACTTTCATACATAGTCCAAAAGTATCCGACTTATGATAAAATAAATGTATTACATTGTGTAGGCCTATCGTCAATGGAAGCATTACATATAGGGAAGGAAATGTTAATCCACATAGAACACCGACCCTGACAGTTCATATAGACACAAGGGAAGTTGTCGAATGATTGCCATGAGAAATGGTCCACCTACCTGTAACAGTTTCATTTCAACATTAAGTATAAGAAGGGAAAAACCAATAATGTCATTGATTACCTTAGGTGACCACCACTCATGGAACTGATCACTGTGCTTGACTATAGTGGGCACGAGATTTTGGGTTAGCCACATCCTTACCAAAGCAATCCAGAATTCGATAGCACATACTAGACACTCCTGGAAGGGAAGCAAGTTCCAAATTTTCACCTTTAGGATGAATTTTTATGCCACCTGGGAAACACCTATTTTCCTTCAAGCAAGTGTTCAAAAATAATTTGGGAGGTGCACTATGGTCGGGTGACTAGAGATTTTGGAGTAGAGAAAATAGTGGCGGTATTGCAGAAGTATTTTTATTGGCTGAAACTTTGTCAGGATGTTGGGAGATACATCAGATCATGCATTGCATGCACCATTTCCAAACCAACCATCAAGAAGCAAGGCCAGTATACTCCTGTACCTACTCCTTGTCAGCCTTGCAAATCTATCTCCATGGATTACATGCCAAGACTTCCTTCTACTAAGAAAGACAAGGATTGTGTTTTCATGGTTGTTGACAGATTCTCTAAGATGGCCATCATGGCTTCCTGCAGGAAGAGTATCACAACAGAGGCCACTGTTAAGCTCTTCTTTGAGTGAGTGTGGGTACACTCTGGGATCCCACAGTCTATTGTCTCAGGTTAGGACTGCAAATTCCTGAGTGCATTTTGGTTAAGTATCTCATCAATGCTGGATAAAAAAATTACTAATTCCACGACTTTCCATCCCCAAAGTGATGGCCAAATAGAGGTTGCAATAGGATGATCGTACACATTATCCACATGTAAAACTCATTGCATCCACACACGTGGGATGAAATTCTCCCCTATATCTAGCACAACTACAACAAAGCTCTCCACAGCTCAACAAGCCACATCCCCTTTTAGGTAGGGTTGGGATTTCAGCCATTATGTCCCATGATGTGGCCATACCATTTACAGACAGTCACGAAGATTAATCTCATGTCCATTCCAAAGTTAACAATGATAAAAAATTCATTGGGTACATTCAATGCATCTGCTAGCATGTCCATGATATATTGGATAGAGTGAATGCTATGTACAACCAGCACCATGATCAACATCGAGTGTCGTACAAGTTGCAGGTGGGTGACAAAGTTTTCTACATTTTCAAAAGGAGCACCTCACTTGACCCCACCACAAACTTCGCCCACTCAAATATGGGCCATACACCATCACCAAGGCTATCAGTGACAATGGCTTCGAGCTCAGAATCACACCGTTCCTTGGTCTACACCTAGTGTTCAATGTATATCACCTTCATCCATTCCTTTTGCCATTGTTGGACAGATCTAACATTGTAGAACAAATCACACCAACAAAGTTCAACCTAGACTTCATGGAATAGGCTACAACCGATTAGTTCATGGACACGCAGATCAAGAATAATTGCCAATAGAGGATCTAGCTATATTGAGTTATCAAAGAAGGCCAACTCCTTCAGTAGGGAAAGTGGTACACTAAGGACTAGGTTCAACAGAAATTTCCTCACCTCATGCAGGCTCTGCATACAATGAGGACCATTACTTCCTAGGCGGGGGGACGATCCAGGTGGATATTGGTGGCTACCCACCTATTCCACTGTTACACAGTAAATTGTCACTGTCTCCTTGTCAGTCTCCCTACTGTGTCATGAAATCAAATCCATCATGCTCATGCTCTCTGAAATGGCCAAAAAACCCTCTTTGCCTAAGTTTATTGGATCATCGTGACTGTTATTGAAATAACCGCGCTGACTGGTGGATGATAGTGCAATTGGTGCGCTGCCAGCGCGGAAGCACACGGGTTTCTCGCGCTGATCAAATTTCATAGCCAGCGCATCCTCTGCTTGTACTAAGTCGCATTGACCAGACCTCTTCTGTTATTGAGATGCGATGTCAGCGCGCCAGTCCAGTTATGCACTCGCGCTGATCCTGTTTGGGCGAGTTTGTTCTAACAACCAGCCTTCCAGATGACTCCAGACCTAGTTGTTGGCCTTGTATTTTTGGCCTTGTAAAGGTTGCCCTCCCTTCTATGGCATGCCTGTTCGTCATATGAGCCACCTTTCTTGGAGATAAGCTTATCCTTCCACCATCCATGGAGACTCCTTCTCCTATATAAGCCTCCACCATTGCCATGAGCAGCTAGTTTTTGACATATAGCTTTTGACATAGAGGAATTCATAGTGCTTAGTGCTGCTGCTTAATAAGGCATTGGTTGTGTTAAGTGTGGATTTTGCTAGGAGAGCTTAAGGAAGTTGTGAAGTCTTGTTCCTTGTGGTGAGAGAGACGAGTTTGTTTGTCTTGGGCAATCTACCTCCAAGGGTGAAGCTTATGAGACTTTGCGGCTGGACCCCGTCTTGGAAGGACTCAGCGTCAGAACATTGGTGTCACCTTTCTCTCTGTTTTTGATTAATAAAAGATAGAATACTTAACTTGTTATGGTTCCATCTCATTTGTCTTATCAATGTTAAGTGAATTACATCCTTTCTGACTGATGTTAAGTTGCTTTTCTAGATTTCACGCTTGTGTTTGTTCTCTCTTTGCATGTGCAGGTGTCCATCCACGAGGATAGTGGAAGATCGTGACCGACCAGAGTGAAGGAGTGAGAGCGGCATCTCTTCATCAAACAAATAGCGCTGGAATCCAAGTAGGTGTTCATTACCCAATTTTTAATTGCAACTAGGAACTTGCAGAATAGCATTGATTGATTGTTGCTAGACCCGTTCTAGGCTAGTAGGGATCGCCTCTATCCGTAGAGGGGATTTACCTCTCCAACAATTTGGCGACTCCGCTGGGGAGCGTTGCTTGTGTCTTTTGTTGTTAATCCTTGTTTTGAGTTTGATTGTCATTCTCTTGTCAAGATTGGGGATTAGCTTTCTGTTTTTGATTTCCTGGTTCACTCTAGGAAATGCTTTAATTGTTTTAAAAAGTTGTTGCCTTGGTTTGGGAGTTTTTGGTTTGATTTTGCCTGTTTTTTAGCCTCAGTGCTATTTATATCAGAACAGTCGCGCTGACATTGCGCATATGTTTCTTTGGCTTCACTGTCATCGCGTTTATACGTTTAACAGTCGTGCTGACCTTGTTTTCGGGCCAGCGCCCTTAATCTGTGTCCTTCCGCGCTGACAGCGCAAAGTTGCTACGCGTGTTGTCTGGTCAGCGCTTTGTTGCTGAGGGTCACCCGCGTGATCCTGTAGAATTGAATTTTGTTCAATTTTGCCTCCTGGACCTGTTGGTTTGGCTATCCCCTGCTCTTTATGACTTGATTTATGTTGTCTGAACTGTGAGAGACTTGCTTGCGAAGTCTTGTTCCCCAAGGGTTCGCTTATTGCTTGTTTTTCGTTTTGCAAAACCTTCCTCTTGCGTTCGCTGCTTAGTTTGTATCTTGCCTCGTCTTTTTCAACTGCTTGAGTATGTGGGAGTCTTGTTTGACTGGTTTTGAGTCTCTCTTTTGAGAAATTCTTAATTTGATTTCCTTTGATCATTACTTGAAGGTTTGTCTCAGTCTCTTCACAATTTTGCATCTTTTTGCTTTTGTTTTTGCAAAAAAAATTGCCCCTCATTCGCCGGGGGGGGGCTAAATTGGGTATGAGTGTTAATCGCCTTTGAGTATTTTTATTTTTTCATCTTTGGAAATCTCACCCAATTTTCTTGATTTGCACTTGATTGGTTCTTAGATTACATTAGAATCATCTTGTGTTTGAGAATTCTCTTGCATAGATCACACTTGCATAAATTAGAATTCTCATTTGTGCATAGATTACATTTGCACACTTTTCAAGTGAATTGTGCATAAATTAAAATTGCATAGATTACCTTTACCCTTTGGGTGTTTGCCTTCATCTATCGATTTCACATTTCTAGCCCTAGGGCATCTAGTGGCTTTGTGTGTCGATCCTCCCTTAGGTGTTTTTGGTCTTCTATTGGGTCAGTCGACTCTCTAATTTCTCCCTTGCACGTGCTCGGTGATTGTTGAAAGTGTCTCGGTTGTGTTCCAAGCGATTGCCTTCCTCCTTTGAATTCCTTTTTGTCTTGTTGAGCTTAGATCACATAACTCATAAACCTTAGTTTTTCCTTTGATTTGGAAAACTGCTTTGGTATCTTGGGGACTTTGTTGTCTTTTCATCGAGTGATTTTATTCCTTTTTCTTGGTGTAGCTATCTCTCAAAATCATCTTAAGTGCTTTGTGCCATTGAAAAGAAAATCAAACTAGTATCTTTTGCATTTGATAGTTAAAAGGAAAAGAACATTTCGTTGATTTGTGTTTTCAAAAGAAAAGTTTCATTTCCTTGCTGTTAGTTGCATTAGGTTGTTTGATTGCTTGAGTTCGTTTTGTTTGATTGAAAAATTCCTAACCTTCTCGTAGTTAGAATTCATCGAACGAAATGATGTTCTTTGGCATGTAGTTTGCATCTAAGTATTTCTGAGAGATCATACGGTAGGACCTAAAATAAAAAATTAATTCAAGATAAACCGTAAAATAAACCAAATGAACCTAAAAACGCATTGGAACTTAACGCAAATATCTAGAGGTCTAGGCTAGAGACGTGCTCCGGCGTCGTTAAACCTAGTCACTCTTGTTTTTGCATTAAGGTTGGGTGATTCCTCCTGGTGTGATTCAATTGTGGTCTAGCACGGATTTGGGCTCCCACGTACCGTCGCGTATATATGGGGAGACTCCACTAGGTTTGCATCCTTTATCCATAGGAAGCCGAGTCTGCCGCCTTGTGAATCGTAACGCACCGAACACAGCATTCGGGAAGATTGACTGCAGTACGGAAAGTCCTTGGTTCTCATACGATTGCCAAGGTGTATAAGCAGTTTTACGGATCGCTTGGTAAACCTTTTGCCTAGAATCTCCAGAGAAGTCACTTTTGATCCTTTTCGGACTCCCTAAAAGAAAAGGTGTAAGTGAGCATCTTGTCACTTCGTGCTCATTAAACATTCGAAGGAGACTAGAGTCATCTTTTCGTCCTTT
>APFE030920930.1:5925-50286 GCA_000404065.3 Pinus taeda
AGATTATTGTAAGTGACAGAGATCCCATTTTCACTGGAAATTTTTGGATAGAATTATTTTCTTGTCTTGGTACTCAGTTAGCTCATATCTCATCTGATCATCCTCAATCTGATAGGTAAACTGAGATAGTAAACAAATTTTTGAAATGATATCTTCGTTGCTTTGTATCAGATAAACAGACACAATGGGTCAAACGGTTGCCTCTGGCTGAATGGTGGTATAACACTTCCTTCCATACATCAACAAAAATGACCCCATTTATGGCACTTTATGGGTATCAACCACCATACATCACATCATATCTAAGAGAAAATTCTAAGGTTCAAGCAGTGGAACATCACATCGAACATCAACAACAAGTCCTCCAACTCTTAAAGGATAACCTCGTGTTGGCACATAATATAATGAAACAATAGGAAGATCAACATCGCAGTGAAATAAGTTTTGATGTAGGTGATTGGGTATTCCTACGACTACAACCATATAAGCAAATTTCCCTCAAGCAAGCTAAGAAGGATAATAAATTATCGCCAAAGTATTATGGTCTGCACAAGTTGTTGCAAAAGATTGGTACTATGGCATACAAATTGGAGCTTCCTTCAGCTTCTCGATTGCACCTAGTTTTCCATGTTTCATGTTTAAATAAGGTTATAGGTGACAAGCCCCTAGTTCAAACAATATTGCCAGAACTTGACGAGGAAGGAAAAATTATATTGGAACTGGAAGTAGTCATAGAAACAAGAACTCAACAACTACGAAATCGATCAATTTTGGAGTATCTTATCAAGTGGAAAAGCTTATCTACTGAAGATTCCACATGCGAGGATGAGAATTTTATACAGAAGTATCCATAACTACTCAAGCGTTGAGGAAAATACTTTTTTTGAAGGAGAGGGGCATGTTGGGTCCCTATAATACTAGTGATTACCCCATTACTATTGTAGTTGTACCCCTTATTAATATTGTTGTGCCCCTATTGCCCCCATATTGTTATTACTGTGCCCCATAGAATCCCTCTATTGTTATTTTTGTGGCTTTATATTATTATTGTTAGGTCAACTAGGTTATATTGTGACTTCTTAGAATCCTATATATAGAAAGGAGGTTTTGTCATTTGTATCATCTAAGAATTATTCATTTATGTAATGTAAATGAGGTTTCCCCCTCGAAGAGGCTGAATTCTAAGGCGTTGATCTATCTTTTATATATTTTATTGAGCTGGTTCATAACAGAGGAAGTGAGACTGAGACAACTGCTAACAACCTTGAGGTGATCCTTTTTCTCCTTGCTAACCTGCTACTTGAAATAAGGCACAAATGGAAGCAAGCTATTAAACAACCAATCTAATCTACACTACTTGTAATGGAAATGCATCTAAAAAAAATTTAACAATGAAGTTATGAATCTACACTAAAGATACATGTACAAAAAAGAGGAGCCTTGGATACTAGGGTTTGGCCCTATCCTAAGAGATTCAGCCCTCTGAGTTATCTCAGTGCTGGGTCAAAACAAAACTCATTCTTATTACCAAAACAACAAATTACATCAATAGAATTGTCAAAAGTTTTGCAGCTCAAAAATAGATTAGAGTTCTACAATAAAAAATATGAATCCTACTAAGGTCCTAGGCCTCTCTACTTATAGATCTGAAGTCCCCAACAACGTCCTTAAAATTAGGGAGGCTCAACTCCCAAATCAAGATAAACTGGTGCTTTGTCTCTCACTTTCTCGGTTTCCTTCTAGTCCTCATGATTTGGGTGTTTGCACTCCGAGCTGATGTGATGAATGGAGGAATATTGGAATGGAGGAGTAGTAAATGAGGAGGATTTACCTCCTACAATCCCTCTCCCTTGTCCCATTCAAGTTTTGACCTTGGTCTTTTCCAAAATTCCTTGATTTTCTCCTTTAATCTTGCATTCAATGCATATTAGACCACAAAGCATAATATCCAACTCTAACTCGCCTCATAAACAAAATATAATAAAAACATGCAATAAGTTATGAAAAATTTTGGTTTGACTATGCTAGGAGGTGAATTAAGGCCCATGTAATTACCTAATGAGCAGGCTCATCATCACCCCCCTACTAAAAGTGTTTCTCATCCTCTGAGAAACTTAATCAATGTCCATATCCTTCATGGCCCTAGTGCCCTCTCTAACATCCCATGCCTCTGTTTTGGTCTCTTCTTGTTCATAGAAGCCTGCATTCTTTTCTACCTCTTTCCACTGCCTCTTTTCATCTTCTTCTTTTCTCCCTTCTAGCATCCCTAATAGTAGTGGTGGACTAAGTTTTAGGCCTATCCAATTGACCTTCAACCTTTGCATAGATTTCTTATACACATGTGTCCTATTGAGTGCCTCTCTCAACCTTTTAGGAGAGTGATATTCTGTTATCTTTAAGTTGTATCGCAGTGTGTTCCATCTCCTCAGGAAAGCACGTATACTATCATCTCCTAGCAACCTGAACATGTCCTCAAAATGTGAAATTGCTTGCTCTTGGGCATCAAGATATCTAGGTGCTAGCTGAGGATCATTTGCAATCAAATTATGGGTATTGATGAGGGCCATGGGATTTGACTGTTCAACTCAGATCAAAAGAGGTTCATTTTTCTCTCTTGCCAATATCCTTTTCATCTCTGCAGCTCTTGACTCCTCATGGTTCATCCATAATGCCAAAGCCATTAATTATAGATCTCCTAGCTTGGAATTAGGGTCCCATACATTCATGTTTGCGAGGACCATGTTGTGCAAATAAAACTCGGCCATTTTGGCCCTATCTTCTAGTGTACTTTGATCACAAAGATCAATAAACTACATGTAGTATTGAAATGGCATGGTGCCTCTCTGGGATAGGGTCTTAATATGAAACTATAGCCATTGTTCTTTGAGGTAGAGAGCATAGGATTTAGCTGGCATCGTATAATAGATTGCTTCCAAAGAGAGACTAGCCATACATGCCAATTGATTCTCTCTTTCCTGCAGATATCCCCTCAACCATGCATTTTCTGTCTCTAGTTGATTTCTCGTTATAGCTTCTCTATCCCTCAAGCCACTTAGCTCTCTACCCATATCCTTGAGTTTCTCTTCCATGTGTCCAATGTCTTCCACCCCCTTTGATATGGCAATCTGCATCCATCGGTGAGTTCTGGCCCTCTCCTTCTCAAGCTCGAAGAACAGTGGGATGTCAAATTTTTGAGGTATGACCTTGCCTCCTTTAATAAATCGGTAATAGGAGTCTAGGTTAGGTTGGGGGTTGGGTTATTTTGTCTCTAGGTCCTCTTCTTTAGTTTCTTAATGCTCCCCTACCTTCCTTTCCAATTTTTGTGCCTCCTGTAGATTCAGTAGAGTATCCTGTAGGATTGTTTTTGCTTCTTGTAGATTTTGTTGTGTATCTTGTAGGATTTCCTTTCCCTTGGAGGAAGTTGATCTAGTAGTAGGCCTCCTCACATAGGTGATAGGGGAATTAGGGGAAGGCATTTTGTCTTTTTGTGTAGGGGAGCCTTCAATCACAATAGGAATTTTGGTCGATGCTTGGGGCTTCCCCTATCTTATTCTTGTGCTTTTTCTTGTCCCGAAATATAATGGGGTCTGCCTCTGCCTTTTTACGTTTTCCTTGATTGGGGTGCTAAGAGAAGTGAGGGTAGTTCTTGCCTCTCTCTCAGTGGATTCTGGAGACACCCTAGGTGACTCCTCCTTGTTTTCTGTCCCCTCTTTTTCATTTCCTTCTTCTCTGTGTCCTTCCTGTCTTCTTATTCTTGTAGATCTTCATCATCTCTATCAGTTTCCTCCTTAATTTTCTCCTCTGTTTCTTCATCATCCTCCTTCTCTTGTCCATATTCTTCTCCATCTTCATCATGTTCATCTGTGTGAGCTCCTTCTTCATCCATCTCATCCTTATCTCATTCAGTATCTTCCTCTTCATGTTTTACTTCCTCTTCACTGAAAGTAGGACTAACATCATAAATGAGAGCTTTGATGTCATCCTCTGCTGGAATGTCTCTAAAAACTAACCATGTTATAGGAGTTCTGAGGTTTTGGAGGGCATCTTCTATGAGGATCCTAATCAACCCATCATGAGCTAACTGTTGGGAATTTCCCTCCTTCACTTTGATTCTTTATTCTATGAGCGATTGAAGAATGAAGTATAGTATGATGCGCCTTTGGTGAGGGGGTGTTTTTGCTACAAATCTCAATTATTCAAGGATCCTGAAATGATAGCCATAGAGTACACTATACCTACCCTCTCATGAGATGTATTTGATCATTTTCTAGCCTACCTCATTCCATGGATATGGTAGACTTTCCTTCCTTACTCCATTTTTGTCCTTGGTGGGTTCCTCACCTTCTAAAATAATTTCCTTTTTGCAACTTGGCTATCTCCTTTGTCTTCTTTCCTCCATGGTATTCCTAGGGGAAGTGTGGTGAATATGCTGATGAGCTCAGGGGTGAGATCTATAGTGAGGCCCCTTATCATAACAGGGGCATGGATTTTGGTGAGTGGAGTGAGGGAGAGAGCAAACTCTTGAGCCACCTCATCATCATACCCTCTGAATTTTTTGAAAAAACCTATCCAATTATTTCTTGTGAAGATTTCAAGAACTTGGGGGTGTTGTTGGATTCTCACAGTGTTGGTGGGCTCTCTCCTATTAAACCCTCCTGTCATCTTGCTCTTTAGATTGTTTGTAGTGGCCAACTCCCATGATATCCCTTCTAAACTCTTCTTTTCCAATCCTATAGATAGTCTCTGTGTATCTTGTAGGAATTCCCGTGTATGATCCTGTAAGAATTCTTGTCCAATCATGTAGGAATTCATGTGTAGTGAAATGATGGAGTTTTTCTTCCCGTGGGCTGCCTGGGTATGAGAGCGACCTGAGTGAGTGAGTTTCAACGAAGTGAAATGCATGAATTCATGGGATCGATGTTTTATTTCCTCTTATGGTGATGCACAGTGAGGTGGTGTGCTGGTAGCAAAGGTACGTTTCCATTTTTGGACCATTGGTCCTCATTACCACCTCATCATTTCCCACTCCTCATAATTAGCTCCCACCTTATGGATCCATAGTTTTAACCACTTTTGTCCTACTCTTTCTCTATCTTTGAGTTGACTGCAGCCACGTGTGGGAGGACACCTGGTTGTGCATGTGTTGACTGAATGAAGGTGGCCAAGTTAACTAGCCATCTTTTCACTTATAAACCAACTATCTTGTAACCCTTGCATTTTTTTGACTATATGATGCATATGAGAGAGCGAGCCGGATACTTACATGTGGTTCCAATGCTATGCTATAGTTGTCGAAGACCAAAGGTGCTATTGTGTGTATTTGCTACATGCTATTCTTCTACCCCCTCTTGATGTTTGCTAATGGATTCTTTGTTTTTGCAGGTACCTATGGTTGAAGATATGATGTTTCTTCTTTGGAGCTCCTGGATCATCATGCTGAAGGCTTGTTGCTAGTATGATTGGCATTCTGTGGGATAGGCTGCTACAGGATTTCCTACAGGATGTCCTGTAGCCGCTTCTCCCTCAGAACTCTTTAATCATTCTTCTTGCTGGAGCTATGAGGATGGTGACATGGATGGAAAGAAGGAGTGGGAGTGTGGAGAGAAAGGAATATTTTGGTGATGCTCTTTATTCCTCTCTATTTCCCTTTTTCCGAAGACTGGAGAAAAAATACTCTTGAAACTGATTTTTTTTCTAATGGTGAGTGCAGGGATGATGATGGTGGACAAGGTGTGGTGATAAATGATGAAGAGTGTGAATTTTAGGGCCTAGAAAGACCATCATATGCCTTTGGAATACTCCTATAGGATTTCTGGGTCACTGTAATTCCTACAAGATCATCTTGTAGGTTTTCAGCGGATCCTGTAGGAATATAGGGGATCCTCTAGAAAACACAGTCTTTTTATAAACTAAAGCAATGGAGTGAAAGAATGACAAAAATGATGGAGGGATGCATGGTAATGAGTGGAAAAATAAATCTGTGAGTGAAAGGGGTTGTTGGCTTAGTGGGCCCTGATCCAGCTTCAGTGGTGAGTTTAGCCAAGCAAATCCTGGTACTACTGGCCCGTTCAGCAATAGTCCGCGGAGAGCGGACTGAGATCTCACCCGAAGTAGTATGGGACGGTGTTGGAACTAGCTTTCCAAACCTTAGGGATGTCTTGATGAGGGTTCTGGAATTACACGATCCTAACCCACGCGTTGTGCTACCCCGCACAATTTTCTATCCTCCGCAACTCATGTGCACCTTTGTGAATACAATATTATCCTGATCCCGATCTTTACTATGCTAATATATTAGGGCTTTAACTTAGTTTGTGTGAACCCAATGTTCTTATTACTTATTTACTTTCAGATAAGTGCACATAAAAAAAACACATATAAATGCATAAAGATAAACAGCCGATAGAAATCGAAAATTACAAACAGACGCACAATATTTTGAATCAACTTATCTTTATTAATCACCCTTTTAAGTTCAGTACAATACAAACCCAACTCCGCCCTGCGAACTCAGCTTCAGGGGTCCGCGCACTCAACTGCAGAGCCTTTACCTACTACTACGATCCAATACCTTTAGATCCACTTCTATCCTCTAACCATGCCTTTGCATTTATCTATTACTTTCTTTCCAAAAGCTCGCCACTCTCTTTACACTTAGAGCCTCGCTCTATTTATACAATCCCATGGTCCGCAGACCATGGGTAGGATGACACAACTTTACATTAAATTACATTATTTTACAATTCTTAGGGCGAACAACACTATGACTCATCTTAGACTTTCGCACTCTGCGCCCGCACTTCACGGAGTATTTACATGACATTGACCAAAACCCAGGCTTTAAGCCCAAAAAACATGTTGTGGGGGGATTTACTGCCCAACAGGTCCCCAACACAATCATTGTGACTCGTTCCGAGTCACTCTTCTGGTGCGGTGATCTTTGCGCGAAGTCCATGCAGTAGGTCTCGTGCAGCTTGGGTGTCCGCAGCACACTGGTTCGCCGCCTATTGTACTTGTTGCACACATATCTCTGAACCTTTGTGAGAAGGTTCACATTCTTGTCCAACCGCATAAAGTTCCTGCATGTGCACCAGCTTCCCTTCAATGGTAGTAGTAATTGTGAAAGCTTCATCGATCCATGGTTGGATGCGTGCTTTAAGCAGGGCTTCCTTTTGTCACGCGACATCTAATTGGTCCTTTAGTGCCCTTGCCTGCTGTAGTCTGGCGAGTCGTTGAGTAAGGAAAATTTTCTGCACGGTGCCTCGTACACTTTCATACTCCTGCTGCAACTTGCGCACCTCTGTCTCTAGGAACTGTAGATTTGGGTCTTCCTGTAGATGCGTAAGTATGGTTAGTGCTTGCTCCAACATCCCGGTGCAACCCTATGTCACCTAGCCAATTTGTTCCAACCCCATCTAGATAGTGTGGGCATGCGACTCTCTGACTTCTAGGGGTGTGGACGGTTGCACCTTCAATCGTAGCTCAGTGATCTACGGGTTCAACTCCAACTGAACCTTTGTCGTTTCCTCCCTGGCCTCGTGGACTCCAACCGCCAATTTATGGACCTGTTCGGCTACTTGTAGTTCTGCCAGCATGGCCAACTCTAGGACGCTCCTGCATGCATATTCTACTGCCTACTCCAGTTCGTGAGCCTGTGCAACTAGCTCATGACACTGGAGGCTGAGCTAGTCCATGTTGATTTTCTGCTCATTTAGGACCTGGATCACATGGCCTTCCCAGGCGCGAAGCTCTGCGATGACCCCGCCCTGTAGTTGGTACATAATTTCACGCGGTAGGGTGGCCAAGTTCAAGCCGACACCTCTCATGCTACTCATCACAGCCAGGTCACCCTCGCTTGCTATTGCTAGCATGCCTTCAGGAAAGACGAAGGTGTTGCTCATACGGGCGCATAGTGTATGTTTAGCCTCAGTGGTTCCTGCTACAACATACTGGGCCATTGTGGCTGTTTGGGGGTGATGTACCTATAAACCTTGTAGCTGCGCTGAGCACCCCCAACACAGTGTTCTTCTCCATCTGCAATCCCTAGAGCACATCCCTTGTGACCTCACGAATTGTTTCCCTGATATCCAATAGATCACCTTCTATGAGCGTGATTGGGTTGACATACGTCTTTGTGACTTTTCCCTTCTCTACCATTGACAATTTGCCAAACCGTGGGTTTCATGGAGATACACGAATTGGCCCCATAGTTTTCTTATCTTTCTATGGCCATGACATCCGTGGTGATTTTGGAACTTCTAGTGTGGCCGCCACCTCTCCAGGCTCCTCATGGGCCATACGGGGCTCTGCGGTAACTTCATCAAATTGAACTCTTGTTCTAGCAACATTCATTGTGTCTACACTTGAGGATGGTAAGAGTACGCAGCGCTCAATGCTCTGTATTTGCTCAATTCTAAAACAACAAATTGTTGCCTTGTGGCTGGCCCTGGGAGATTTATAGCATATTTTGAATTTGAATTTGACCCTTCCCCCCACTTCTGAGTCATTAATGCCTTCTTAGTGGAAAATCATCCCAAATCTAGCTCTTAATTCGTGTAGTAATTGCCCACTACCCGCTCCTTTTTGCCTTAAATTGGACCTCTTGTCATGAACAATGACACCAACTGTCACCTCCCAGTCTACCTACGTAGAAGTATAGCCCCCTATGCGTGGTCGTGACCCCTGTGACATACCTATCCTGCACGCAACCTTCGTATTGCGCAGCTCCCATACAAACTCTTTTATAGTATCGTGCTCTCTTTCAACTGCTTGGAGTGTTGAGCCTGTGCTCTCTACGGATAGTTTGGTGGTTGTACCCCCTATGTGAGGCCTCAATTTACCTTCCAGCTTGGTCGACGAGCACCCTTCAATTACCCTCGCAACCGTCAGTGCATCATGTTCTTCCATGTATGTTGCACTCCCCTGTTTACTTTGTCTAGTAAGGTGCGATCGCAGCCATGGTAGCAGGGCCACAAATTCTCCTAATGTAGTAGTATGGTTGGCTATACCTTGTCCTATCGCGCTTAATTTCTCAGCGCAACATGCTTGCACGATTTTGGTTTCTAGTTTGTTGATTTCTTCAGCCAATAACATGCTTTTCTTTCTCAGCCATACCCGATCTTCTTCGAGTTCGCAAAGTTTCAAGTTCCCTCGCCGAATGGCTTTCTGTAACTGCATAATTCCTTTACGTGGGTCCTTATGTACTGTCACAACTATGGGATGATTCCTTCTACCCAAAACTACGGCCTCGACTCTGCCCGTCATCTTTGGATTGTCTCCATGCTCAGATCCTTGTACATGGCCTTAGAGGCCCATCGAACCGCTGGTACATGTAGGTCCCAATCAATTCATTTGGCCTGGTGGACCTTGTTCAGGATCCCACATACCTTCTTGAATGCTTCTACATGGAATATTTTTGGTGTGTGTCTCTTTTCCTGCTACTGCATTTGGTTCTGATTTTCGATCCTTACTCTGGGGTGTGCTTGCATAGCACACATTTGCACCCATCGACACAGGTGGGCGCGCAAGCTACTTCATCCTGGCTGCCCGATGCTCGTTCGATGTTGGGGGCTTCCAAACCATAAGCACATCCACCTACTACATTCATGAAATTTTATAATGGTCTCTTGATGTATGCTCCACCATCATGTGGGTGTTGCGCGTAGTGCCCATTCCAACGTATCGTACCACTGCTGTTCTAGTACTACGCTTTCCAATTTGTCTAGGAATTCATCCACCGTTGTCACTCCATCATATGTTGGGAGTTCCCTTGCCTCTATTGTTATGCAATGCAATGATATAATCATCATGTTGTAATTCAGCATTGTCACTTTGTGCAACCGGTTTTGTTAGTGTTCTACTTCTTCGTCTGAATCCGAAGTGCAGGAGCTGTCATGCTCCCACAAGATTCTCCCATCTGTAGTCAAATTCACTCGATCTTGGTCTCACATCGTTATCTGGTAAATATAATCCAGCTCATTTCCACTTTCATCGTCATGCACTGGTTCATTGTAGCGCACTCCTTCGACCGGATCTAGCAGGACTACTATGCATAGTGACTTTTTCTCAAATATCATCTTCCGCTTCTTTAGGTTGATGACTCCGTTCATATTTGTGGCCCAGTCTATTCCTAGCAACATGGGATAGGGATTGTTGTCATTGAAAATCTATATTACTTCAAAGTCCGTCTATGTGCTCTTGCCTTTGATATCAATTGTTACCCCTTGCAACCTCCCCATGGGCAAAATATTCTGTTGGTTTTCCATTTATAATTGAATAGGGGACCACTGCAATGCAGGCCTGTCCATGCATTCCCATGTTTACTTCAGTAACACATTCGCATCCGATCCTAGATCTAGGATGACGTGATCCATTTCATACTTACTAATTTTCATCGTCAATCTCATTTCCCTCCTGGTGCGTAATGCATGCTTTCCTAGTTTCTAAACTACGTGCAGTTCCCCTGATCCTGCGCACCTAGTGATCAACTCCTATAGTCCCTTAACCACCTTATTGTCACTCAACAGTTTCATGCATGTCTCCAGAAAGGTAGTGAGCATGGAAGGATCCATTCCTAGCTCTGGTTGATCCTTACTACCTGAAGTAGAGACCTCTGTGAAGATATTCTTAGCTTCCATAAACATCTCCTTTGCATGTTCTAAGTCAAACTCATGTTCCTTTGCGGGAGCCTTGCTAACCCATGTATATTCCTTAGGTTTCTTCCCCTTATCTTCCCCTATGGTCACACTGCTTCTGAGCATCATGTTCACATTTGGGTCTTCTTCGCATGGTTCAGACCTCATCATTTGGATATTCTGAGTTGGAGGAGGCTAGAACACCCCTTTTTCGCGCATCTGTGTAATTAACGTAGGATAATCTATGGTTTCATGATCAAACTGAGCATAGTACGAATAGGATATCCTCGTTGGGTTGGTGCAATCATGGGCATAGTGTCATGGTCCTCCGGAATTGTAGCAAATCAACTATCCATGGCCCCTTCCTAGTCCCATTCCTCCTCGTCCTCGACCTCGCCCCTGAAATCCAGTGTGTGCCATCCCCGTAGCTGGGTCGAGGGCTCGCAATTCTATCTGCATCCTATAGGCTAGGGTATGACCCATGTTATTGGGAAAACTAGTGTCCATTCAGAGCTGCTAGTACCACTAAGACCGATAGCTATCTTAGAAACAAACAAACTAAAGTTACTTTTGTTTTCCTTTATGAGAGATAGATGAGAGAGAAGCAGAGAGTACCAACCTCAGTCTTTCACTTGGCTCCTTGCTTGTTTCCTCCTTCCTTTGATAGAGCTTCACCACTCCTTCCTTATTTGTCCCGCTTCAAAGAACACCTATAGAGTCAAAGCAGCATAATACCATCAAAGCATAGAGATCTATAACCATAAATAATCTAGGATCAGATGTATATTAACCATACAAATGCATATATCAATACAAGATTTAGAGATAACAAGAATATGGAGGAAAACTCAAATATCTTTATTGATAGAAGTAGTAGAAGAGAGGATTACAACCCATTAGTTTGACCCAGCGCCATCCTCCCAGCATGGAAACCCTCTTCACCTCATGAAAAGCTTAGATCACCCAAAAATACAATGTTCCACAGAGAAAACAACAACACTTCCTTACAAAATACAAAGTTCTAGCCTTTGGATCTCTAGGATGAGGGATCCATATATAGATGTTTGCAGGTGGTTGAGTCAGCTTCTGGGCTTTTGATTAGTGTCATCTCTCTAACAGTTCTTGGTTCCACTTGGAGATTTTGTGATCTCTTACTCATCCATGGGCGAATTCAGGGAGGCAAGTGTCAAATGGGCAGTTTCTAGAAGATTCTTTGGGTTTCCACCTAGCCAACTACCTCTGCCATTTGTCTATCTTCTCTCACTCATTGTACCCTACAGAAGGGATTTTCAGTATGCATCGCACATTTTGCATGTGGAAGGTGAGATGCATCACACCCTTAGCACTGAGCAGTCTGTATGGTCCTATTTTGACCAGTTCTGAGTAGTTTTTTCATAGAGAACTTCTGGGAGATGATGTAATTAGTTGACCTTTCTCTTTTAGGGTATGAAACAACACTTTTAGGGACTTAGAATCCCTTATTTTGTGGACATATGCAATTGGGGTCGCAATGCCCAAATATGTCTATAACAATTTCCCCCTGAAGCATGAGGTCGTAAATCTTCTAATGTTGGGTGAAATGCATTATCATGAGGATCTGAGGTTTTTTGAACTGGAAGGTGGCCAGTAATAAGATACAATACAATGCATTATCTTCATAATATTTTCATGATCTAGCTGAGGGAGGAATTCCCATGCTCAACTTTATAAATTCATTTTCATGTACATAGGATGGACAATTGTCTGTATGGCAGACTGATGATTTTGGTAGAGCCATCATCCCTTAGCTTGGATGATTATTTGTGCAGCTATGATGTACATTTGATGTCATTATTTTCCTAAATATATCGTAGTCCAGATGGGTGAAACTAGATTTGGGGTCTTCAAACTCGTTCAATCTTTGCTCGAAGTACAAGTCGATCCACGTGAAAAGATGTTCTGGCATCGAACATGGAAAGATATCGGCTGATTACCAACCAATGATGTAAGCTGTTAGCAGGTGTGAGAGGAATCACCGATAATTATAATGACCCTCAAGGTACCACAGGACAATTCACGTGGTGTGAATACATGAGTCGATGTCGAACGCCACACAAAATCTTTCGGTCAAAGGCCATTGATGTAAACCTATTGCTAGAAGTGAGAAACTTGCCATTGAGGCATGCAAGCTTCAAAGTACTGAAAGGGTTGTTCTTAAGTCGACTTCTTGGATAATGAGCTGATGTCGACAAGAAGTGACTCGTCGTAGGAGGGCCTTAATGAATCTCACATCTACAACATGGAATGGAGAAAATGATTTTGTGGAGGTGAAACTGATCTGATGCTACAAGGTTGAAGGTGGCGGTCATGAGAGAATGAAGCGTGAAGGTATTGCAGCGGATGAGACATAAGCTAGGTTGGTGAATTCTCTGAGTGACTTCTCTTGAACATATCGACGACACTGAAATGGATTGGTAGCGTTAACCCCAAAAATGGATGGTACAGAGGACCAATGGTGATATGACCGGTGAATGGAATAACCCAACCCGACTCAATCATGGTGATGGAGTAAAAGTGTCATGTTCAAGAGCGACCTGCTACCAATAAAGTTTCTTTAAGTTTTCTTCCCATTTTTTCCCCAGTCATTGCTAACTAGTACCTCTTTATTTTTGTCAAGCTTGAGGAATATAACAAATGCTTGTTCTATAATTTTCCCTTCGGGTAAACTCGTCGCTATGTTTTAACGAGCTTAGCGACAATGAAACTTGCTCATGTCTACATGGACAGGTTTGTCGCTATTGTTTAACAAGTTTAACGACAAAGATAACTTGGTCCTTTTCAATTTTAGAGAGTCTGAAAAGAGACAAAAAGGAAACTCCAGTATTCATTTTTCCTAATATAATCCCTTAAGTTCGAAAAAGTATAAAACAGTACGAAAGGGATGACTTTTTGATAGTTTTAATGAGCTGAGAAAGACAAATGCTCGATCTTTTTGTGTAATGATCCCTCAGCTCCAAAAAGATTAAAATCTAGAGGAGGGATGGCACTTTCAATCACTTTAACGAGCCGAAGAGGCCAATTTCTCGGCAATATTTTCATATTTTACGAGTTAGATGAAAAGATCTTAAAGGAGACTCATTTTCTGAGGAATGATTGATGTTTTCGGATAGCAATTGGTTCCAAGTAAGGTTTGGAACTTTTCAATCACGGTGGTGTAAAGAAGGTGGCTAATAGAATCGCTCATCACAGTTGTTCCTCAAAAGGGGTAAACAATCAAATGGAGGCATATGATCGGTTAACAAGAGTGGAGGTGATGATAAGAACACGACCAAGGCTCAAAAACTGATAATTATGTGATTGAAATGGTTATTTACTGAAGGTGGGTTCATTTTTTAATGAGCTTAAACTCTGGTGGAACATATGCTCATTGCTAGGTTTATTTTTTAACGAGCTTAAACTTCGCGTAAAACTGCTCATGCTAGTCGTATAATAAGGATGTCTCATCGATAGGTTCATTTTTTAGGGAGCTTGCCCCATTCGAAAATTTGCTCTAAAGCCTTTCGTTACACAAGCTAGGAACGACCAACCTATGAGTTTAAAGGGTTAAGAACCTACAAACTAAGAAAATAAATGGTCGCTTTTCACTTGCATGCAAAAAGGTTTGCATGCCCCTAGGTATAATGAAATAGAGCTTCCAGGCTACCATTCATTTGCAGACAAAACACTTCCTTGGCTCTGTCGGGAATAGACATAACTTTTAATGGAGGAATTCTTTTCTACTCTGATCCATTTTCCTAAATGGATAGGATAGTTAGATTATTCATATTCCTACGTGGAAACCTACCTTATAACTGGGGTTTTCTTGCCGAAGCAGACCACAACGCATGCCTCTTGGGTTTAGTCACATTCACCGAATCACTCGCGTTCATTAGCTATATTGACTGGAGATTGATGAGACATTCCTTGTACAAAAGGACGAGTTAGGGATGGAACTTGACTAGTAGCTATGTGTGGACCGGGGAATGAAAGTTGGTCTATGAGCTAGACCACTCTACCTTCATGCAGGAAACACATCACTTAGAAGAGTGAGGAAATGATAGCTCCCATGCTATAAATGTAGTCATGCCCAAGGAGTAGATTGTAATCTAGAGGTCCTTGGACTACCATCACATTTAGATAAACGGTTTTCCTTCTCAAAGTTATAAGCAAATTTGGAAGGATCCCTAATGATCAAATGGTTCCTTTGTTGAAGCCTGTCAGATTTCAAATCTCAGGCAGAAGCGATGGTGAACCAAGTGCTTTCCAAGAAGTTGAGGAAAAGATACTCACATAAGCCCCTTCATCTATAATAGTACCGACCATGATCATTCTGTAAGCTTGTACTATGATTCAGAATGGTACATTAGATGGTAGGTGGGGTTTGCCTAATAGATTCCAATTGAAGGAAATGACTAGATTGCTTGGAGGTAGGACTGAATAAATCGCCAGATACATCTCTAACGAACTTCCTTCCTGTGGTAAAGGAATGGGTATATTGCCCCCATGTTCATCGGAGTATTTCTTTATGAGAATAATTTGAATGGTGTTGTTCTCATCTTTTTTGGTGACAGTATCATCTGAAGGTGGATCCTCTGAAGACAATATTGGATCGACTGCCATCTCGACCTGTTGACTTTGGTCCACTGTTGACTCAGAGGTTTTATCTTCAATGACAGGTGCTTCGATCGACAACAAAGGTGTGTCAGTCGGATTTTCAACTAGTGATGGACTCGACAATATTTTCTTGTATCTAGGAGGAAGTTGCGGCGGTGAAGCAGGACGGTTATCCAAGACTCTTTTGGCTTCGTCCAAGAAAGGACAACGGTGGAGGACATGATCGCCTTCACATAGTCTATAAGGAAATGTAGATCTTCCTTTCTGTCCATTGACTTAGTTTTCACTATTTGACGGTGTACTCTCAACATGATTGTTAGAGGTTGACAACACCAGATTGTGCAAGCAGGGAGACCAGTCCCTTAAGATCCGTGGGATGCAAGGACAATTTTGATGATAGTGGTCCCCTTTGCAAATGACAAATGGAGATTTAGGTTTGGGTGGTGTAGTGTGTAGATTTTCACTAGATGATTCTTGGTTGCCCCCTTTTTCCATTGGTTTCTTCTTCTGCTTCTCCTTCCCTTTCTTCTTCTTCTCAGTTACTTGGTTTTTAGTTTTACTAGCTTCACCAAGTGAAGAGGAAGAAGGAGAGGGAGAAACAAACAAAGTAGAAGCTTGGGGGGTAAATCTAGTATCATCTGGTTGCTGATTTGATTGCTCAAGAAACACGATGTTTTTTATGACAGAGGTCGAGAAAAGCCATACTGGCAGGCCAATCGTCAATCCTAGAAGGGACAATGTGGCCATATGAGGTGCACTAGCATCTCCCCAAGGGGAGAAGGGACAAGGATTACCCCCAAGGGGAAATCCTTGATTGGTGGACTCCATTTTCTCAACCTAAGACCAATGAGGGAATAGGGATGTTATTCCAATTAAAATAAATTTTATGATGCTTTGACACAACTTGCTTTTTCAATTTTTAAGAGTCTAAAAAAGCTAAAGATGACTCTAGTCACCTTCGATATTTAATGAGCCTGAAGTGACAAGTGCTCAGATGGACCTTTTCTTTTAAGGAGTATGAAATGGAACGTAAGTGACTACCCTAGAAATATAGATAGAGGGGTTACCAAACCAATCGTAAAGCTATAGAATACTTTTTACGGTACAACAGTCAATCCTCCCAAATGTTGTGTTCAGTGCATTGTGATCGATAGCGCGACAGACAAGGCTTCCTAAGGATAAAGGATATATCCTATTGTGGTCTCCCAATATATACTCGACGGTACGTGGGAGCACAAGTTCGTATTGGCACTTGTCATCTCAAAGAGGAGGAATCACCCAACCTATGATGAAATTAACAATTACCAGGCTTTATGACGCTGGAATACGTCTCTCGCCTGGACTTCTAAATGTTGTGCGTTAGGTTCCAAAGCATTTTTATGTTCATTGAAATTTATTTTACAGTTGATATTTCTTAAGAAGTTTTCCTTTAAGGTTCACTGTGTGATGCAGATATACAACTCCTAAAATATGCAATCTAAGATGATAAACAATCGTTTACTTCCTTTCTGCAATGAAAATCCTAGCTAATAAGGAAAGAGAAGTAAAATATTTTCAACATAGAGCAGAGAGCACATACTAAGATGCATTGTCCTAAATCAATTTCCACAAGTAGTCAAAATGAAAATTCACATGCATGTATTTGTTTTTCGCTTTCTTAATGTGTGAATGACAAAAAGAATGCTAATTACAGATATGAACTCTTCTTCTTTCAAAGAGATAGTACAACAATTTTCTTTTCAAAAAACGAAAGGAAGACTAAGACGACACTTTGTGATTTCGAATTCAAAAATTTCTTTCGACACTTGAAATACTATAAATTCAAATCAAATACAATGGCAAAAGTGTAATTGACTATCAACAAGAGGAAGACTCTTTTATTTTACTAAAAATGACACTTGCGACACTTTCAAATCAAAAGACGATAGTTCTATTAAGCTACTGTTTGCAAAAGAGAACTATAAATGATGAAAAATACATAAAAAACATTTACAATTCTTTATCAATGGAGGCTGAAAAATGCAAAGGAAGAGAGTTTCAACAGTGGTATACTAATCATAGACAACAAAACTACTGAATAAAGCTGAAGGCAATGAAGAAAAAACCAAAATCTGGAGGCAAAAATAGTCTTATCTAATCATCGCACCTATAACACAGGGAAACAGGGATGCATCTCACCTACAACACATGGGAGGTGTGATGCATCTAGACTACCAATGAGAGTTAGTGCGATGGTCCAGGAATGAGACTGAGCTTGATTTTTCCTCATAGTTTGCAGCTGAGTTCAGGGGTTTAGGTTAAGCTAATGATAGGTAGTAAACACAAAGTATAGGGGCTGATCTAATGAGGTTACTTGAGCTACCACCAGGGCACTTAGGATGTTTGCAAGTTAGTTTTTAATTTTATAAACAAAACCTAAAGATGGACTGAAGCAGTGTTGATCTACTTTACACTTGCATAGAAAATGCATTTCGAAGGCTAGTTGGCTTAACTTTAGGCTCCGCCTGTAGTTTATAAAGAAAACAAATAGAAACAAGAAAATAAGCTACTCGCTCCGTAATGGAGCCACCATTTTGTTATCGGGAAAACTAGTGTCCATTCAGAGTTGCTAGTCCCACTAAGACAGGTAGCTATCTTAGAAAAAAACAAACTAAAGTTACTTTTTCTTTCCTTTATGAGAGATAGATGAGAGAGAAGCAGAGAGTACCAATATCAGTCTTTCGCTTGGCTCCTTGCTTGTTTCCTCCTTCCTTTAACAGATCTTCACCACTCCTTCCTTACTTGTACCACTTCAAAGAACACCTGTAGAGTCAAAGCAACATAATACCATCAAAGCATAGAGATCTATAACCATAAAAAATATAGGATCAGATGTATATTAACTATACAAATGCATATATCAATACAAGATTTAGAGATTTACAAGAATATGGAGGAAAACTCAAATAGCTTTATTGATAGAAGGAGTAGAAGAGAGGATTACAACCCATTGGTCTGACCCAGTGCCATCCTCCTAGAATGAAATCCCTCTTCACCTCATGAAAAGCTTAGATCACCAACAATACAATGTTGCACAGAGAAACCAAAAACACTTCCTTACAAAATAAAAAGTTCCAACCTTTGGATCTCTAGGACGAGGGATCCATATATAGATGTTTGCAGGTGGGTGAGTCAACTTCTGGTATTTTGATTAGTGTCATCTCTCTGATAGTTCTTGGTTACACTTGGAGATTTTATGATCTCTTACTCATCCTTGGGCGAATTCAGAGAGGCAAGTGTCAAATGGGCAGTTTCTAGAAGATTCTCTGGGTCTCCACCTAGCCAACTGCCTCTGCCATTTTTCTGCTCTCACTATCGTACCCTACAGAAGGGCTTTTCAGTTTTCATCGCACTTTTTGCATGTGGTAGGTGAGATGCATCACACCCTTAGCACTAATCAGTCTATATGTCCTGTTTTGACAAGTTCTGAGTAGTTTTTTCATGGAGAACTTCTGGGAGATGATGTAATCAGTTGACCTTGCTCCTTTAGGGTATGAAACAACACTTTTAGGGACTTAGAAGCCCTTGGTTTATGGAAATATGTGATTGTGGTTGCAATGCCCAAATATGTCTATAACAACCCATCATTAGCTTGTAGCTATGGCAAGTGCACTTTTCGTGGCATACCAACCCGCAAAAATTACAAAACAACTGCTGGGGAGTTTCCGTATGCTTCTGCAAAAAATGACACTTGTCTATCGTGTGTTTTCCTCCTATCTGATAGATCACGTACCATAACGTGGGTGTTGCACTTGGCCCTGCCTATGCCTCTGGTCCCAACGACATTGACCCCCCTCCTGCTAAGTTGTTCATGAATACTGGACAATGGTCCTTGTCGTGGCCCTCACCTTTGCATTTTATGCACCATACTTCCTTCGCGCCTCTGGCCGTGGTGCCCTATCCTACTTCAAGCTCTGCATTTCTAGATAGAGATTCCGTAGTTACGCATGGATTTATTGTATCTGGGTCTCATGCAACCTCATCTCCATTTCCAATGCTTCGGCCTAGGTGGAAAGTTTCTACTATGACAATGTCGTCCTCAAGTGTGGTGTCAGGGATGCAACAAACCATGCGTGATGTTGTGCATCCCTGAGAGTCATATTAGACTCACGGATCGTACTTTTCAGCCGCTAATCCAGATCCCAAGGGGTCTAACCTGGAAGCATCGCGATATCTTTAAACTTGATGATTGATTATGTCTCTGATTTTGGCCAGCTAAATTCTCTGTTATCCCTATGGTTGGATGGTCATTAGAGTGATTGATATACCATGTCAATGCGTGATCTTGCAGTGCACTCACCAATGCAGCCTTCTTAATGTTGTCATCCATAACCCCTTGTGCTTCCCATACTGCTCTTACCACGAACCAGAACTAGTCTGGATCTTCATTCCCTACTTCTCTGAATATTGGTATCTTGATCACGCTCACCATGCTAAACTGTGGGGTTGGTAGAGGTGGAGTGGGTGGAGATGGCGGTGAGGGAGGTGAAGTGGATGGTGGCATGGGTGGAGGTGGTAACTACAGAATGCACTGCCTTATCAAACTGATCACACTTCTCAGAGAGACCCAAGCAAGCTCTTCCTCGTTTTCTCGCGAAGGTGAAATTAAGGGACTGTTTCCTAATTCCTGCTACCTTTGTAGATCTTTCTGCTCTGCATTGTCCCAAACATTAATGTATTCGTATAACCCAATTTTCACATAACGACATCTTAATCTAGGTATTCAAAGATTTAATACACTTACCTCATGGTCCCTTGAGAAAAAGTCATTCTGCTTTGCTATAGCTTACAATCGTGTCTACCATGAACTCAGTGATGAATCCCCCTATTATCTAGTCGAGCCAATGGTCCATAGCTCACGCGATCTTATCTTCTGATGCCTCTAGTTTGCGCACTAATTTTGGAGTCCATACTATTGGTTCATCAAGATTACAACTTCCTTGGCTATCAGCTAACCTCACGATCCACTCATACAGTTCAGAAGGAAAGGATGCGAAGAAAATCTCGTGGATTTCTGTATACATGTAGCAATCCAGCCACCTCTTCTCAGAAACCTGTGGAGTTTTGTTTTCCTATGTCACGAACTCATGAATCTTCTTGTCCAACTACTCTTCAATTTCCTTGTTTTTTGGGTTCTAGTGGCATGACATTAGACATCCCTTAGGCAGATCATGGTCCCAGCAATGGAACTATTTTTTGGCTTAGTGGGGCTTGACCTAGGTTCAACAATGAGTTTAGCCAAGCAAATCCTGATTCTATTGGCCCTTTCGGTAATAGTTTGTGGAATGAGGACTGAGGTCTCATCCAAAGTAGTATGGGAGGGTGCTGGAACTAGGTTTCCACACCCTAGGGATGTCTTGATGAGGGTTCTGGAAGTGCGCGATCCTAACTCGTGTGCTGCGCTGCCCCACGCAATTTTCATCCTTCGTAACTCGTGTGAACCTTTGTGAATATAGTATTATCCTGATCCCTATCTTTACTATGCTAATATATTAGGTCTTTAACTTAGTTTGTTCGAACCTAATGTTCTTATTTCTTATTTACTTTCAAATAAGTGCGTGTAACCAAAACACATATAAATGCATAAAGATAAACAACCCATAGAAATCCAAATTTACAAACAAATGCACAATATTCTAAATCAACTTATCTTTATTAATCAACCTTTTAAGTTTAGTACAATAAAAACCCAACTCCACCCTGCGCACTTAGCTGCAGGGGTCTGCGCACTTAGCTGCAGACTCTACTAGGCCTTTGCGCACTCAGCTGCAAAGCCTTTACCTACTACTATGACCCAATACCTTAAAATCCAGTTCTATCCTCTAACCATGCCTTTGCATCTATCTATTACTTTCTTTCCAAAAGCTCCCCACTCTCTTTACACTTACAGCCTCACTCTATTTATACAATCCCATGGTTTGTGGACCATGGGTAGGCCGACACAACTATACATTAAATTACATTATTTTACGATTCTTAGGGCAGACAACCCTATGACTCATCCTAGACTTTTGTGCTCTGCGCCCGTACTTTGTGGAGTTTATACATGACATTGACGAAAACTTGGGCTTTAAGCCCCAAAAACATGTTGTGGGGGGATTTTCTACCCAACAGGGGTCTCTTTTGCATCCTCCTTTTCTCCTTGACTGTCCTTCTTGCTGACCTGCAAATGGAAAATCAACTAGGTTGCCTCTGAGAAGTTTTCACCCTAGATTTTTTCCCTAGGTGCCTCAAGAAAGCTTTTCACCCAGGGATATTTCTTATTATCTTTCTCTTCCTTTTTTTGTTTTGACACCACTAAGCTACCTCAAGAAGTTTCCAACCCAATGATGGGACTCGTGTGCCTCATGGAGGTTTTCACTTGAGTCCTTATTCTTTTTTCCTTTTCTTAGTGATTTGATGAGGGAGGTGATGGAACTTGCTCCATTATCATCACTGTTTTATTGATATCATCAATGAACTCTTGTTTTGATAAAGGTCACTAGTAAATTTTCAATCATTGTCCATTAACAAGCAAAAGAATGGCTTCTTCATCTATGGTTCTAATTTTCACTGAACCATTATCATGGCATCTTTCCACAACATAAGGTCCAAACCATCTTGTCCTTAACTTGCCCTTGAAGGCTTTATACCTAGAATTATATAACAATGCTCAATCACCTTCTTGAAATTGCTTCTCCTTGATATTTTTATCATGCCATATCTTCCTCTGAAGTTGGACTACCTCTGTATGTAGGAGAGTCTGAATTCTAAATTCATCCAAACCATTCAATTAGAACAATCTCTCTTTATGTTCACTGCTGAGATCCAGATCTAGCTGAGCTCCCATCCTTAATGTGTTATATTCAAATTCAATGGACAACAAAGCCTTTTTCCCATAGACCAGCTCATAGGGTGTGAATCCAGTGGTGGTCTTCCATGTGGTATTATAGGCCCAGGTGGCCTCAAATCATCTTTCTACCCAATCCTTCCTGCTGCTGCTCACCACTTTGTTCAAGATGCCCTCCAGTGCTCTATTGGTTACCTCCACTTTCCCATTAGCTGGTGGATGATAGGGAGTGGAGGTTCTATTCTTGATCTTGTTATGGGTGAGCAAGTATTCAATTATGTTGGAGGTAAACTTGTTGCCTTGGTCTGTGACTAGCTCTCTAGGGTACCCAAATTTGTAGAATACATTCTCCCTTAGAAACTCAACCACCTTCTCTTCTATTGCTACCTTAATTGCCTTAGTTTCAGCCCACTTAGTCAAATAATCAATGCACACAATAATGTATTGTTTTTTATTTGAAGGAGGGTCAATAGGCGAAATGAAGTCCATGCCCCATTTGTCAAATGGCTTGAAAGTCACTTAAGGTTGCAGAGGCATTTCATCTCTTGGAGTAGGCCTTCCCATCCTTTGGCACCGATCACACTGAATAGTGTATTATTTTACATCCTAATGAAGAGTGGGCCAATCATGACATGTCAAAAGGATGTCAAAGAATTCCTCCTCCTTGACACACCTTCTCAGGATTTGATCTAGGCCAAGTTTGGAAAGATTTCCCCCAATCCAAGTGAAGGGGGCGCTTTTCCTGATTATATTGCTCTTTTCTTTGGAGGACAAGTTTGGTGGGAACCGTGCTGATACCAAATAGTTTGCTATATCAGAAAACCACAAAGAGAGAAATGAAATAGAAAATAAGTGCTCATCTCGTAACTGGTCATCCACCATTCCTTCTTCACTTGTAGGCAAATTCAGTCTCGACAAAAAATCTTGAACAACATTTCCTTACTAGGCTTACCAACAATGGTTAGATTAAACTGCTGTAATAAAAGTAACCATCTTATAATTCGAGCATTCACATCTAGTTTGTTCATTAAATATTTGATTGCAACATGGTTAGTATGCACAAATGTTTGATAGCTTGTAATATAATGCATGAATTTGTTTAATGAATGCACAATAGTGAGAATTTCCTTTTCTGTCACTGTATAATTTAGTTCAGCCTTTGATAAATTCTTACTGATAAAATAGATAACATAAGGCAATTTTTCATCTATCTAACCTAGGGCTAATCCTATGGCTTTGTGTGAGGCATTAGCATGAATATGAAAGGGGAGGGCCCAATTTGGGCCTCGGAGAATCGGTGAAGTGGTTAACTTATCCTTTAGGATGTCTAAGGCCTCTTAACAACTTTTTGACCATATAAACTCAAAGTCTTTGGCCAACAAACCAAATAAAGGAGTAGACAACTTGTTGAAGTCCTTTATGAACCTTTGGTAGTATCCAGCTAACCCTAGGAAACTTTTGAAATCTCTCTGCTTTTGAGAAGGTGGGAACCTTTGGATGATAGCTATTTTGTGTGGGTCCACTTGCAGTCCTTGCTGAGATATTGCATTACCTAACACAGTCCCTACAGTCATTAAGAATTCACATTTTTTAGGACTAAGAGACAGGTTCACTTGAATGCATTTGTGCAGTACTTTGCCTAGGTTAGACAGGGCTTTTTGAAAATCACAACCATAAGGTGTAAAATCATCCATATAAATCTCCACTGCATCATGGACTAATTCAATGAAAATACTCAAGACTACTCTCTGGAAAGTGGAAGGAGCATTGCATAGGCCAAAAGGAAGGACCCTATAGGCAAAAGTACCCCAAGGACAAGAGAATTTGGTCTTATCCTAGTCTTCTAGGCATATCTAGATTTGGTTGTGCCCACTGAATCCATCTACAAAAGAGAAAAAACTTTTTCCTTGCCAGACCATCTAGCACTTGGTCAATGAAGGGTAGAGGAAAATGATCTTTCTTTGTGGCTTTGTTCAACTCCCTATAATCGACACAAATTCTCCACTTACCATTTTTCTTGGGAACTAACACCAACAGAGAGACCCACTCACTGTTGGAAATAGGGTAAATGAATCCTGCATCTAGCAGTTTTTGCAGTTCTTCTTTGACTATATCTTTAAGAGATGGATTCGTCCTCCTTTGAGGTTGTCGGACTGGCTTGCAACCTTCTTTGATGTATATGTGGTGAGTGCACACTGAGGGTGTACTCCCTTCATTTCTTTGTAACTCTAAGTGAAGACTTCTAGATTTTCCTTTAACATGTTGTATAACTTCTCTTATTGGAGAGTAGAAAGAGATGGATTGAAACTAAAGGTTCTCTCTCGGCCGAATTCTATGGTTTTGACATGGAGTGGGTTGGAATCGGTAAAACATAAGTAAATTGGATTATTGTTCTAGGTTTCCTTTACTGCTTCTTCTAAGGGTAATGAATCGGGAGTTGGTCTTTGGAGCAGGTGTTCAATCAAGTCATCCTCATCCTGATGTCCTCCTCCCATGGTTGGTTCTAAAGCATAAAGTTGGGCAGAATAAACTTCATCTTCTTGCTCATCCTCCAACCATAAAGGTAGGTCATGCTCTAGAGAAGGTTCAGCAGGAGGGTATATGAATAACTGCTTGGACATATGCCCATTCTTGATGGTCATATTCCTAGCTCTGCAACTAATGTAAGCATCGGCGGTGGCCAACAATGGCCTCCCAAGGATGAGAGGGTAACCAGTAAGCTTAGCCTTAGGCTAGAGAACTAGGAAACTTGTAAGGTAATCCAAAGAGTCAATGGATACCATCACATCCTGCACAATTCCCTCAGGGGTTACTATGGAATGGTCTACAAGTTACAGAACTATTGTGGTCTTCCTCAATGAACCTTGGAGGTTGAGCTTGAGCATGGTGTCCTTGGTCATCACATTAATGGTAGCCCTAACATTGATCAAAGTGTGTGGGAAAATGGTGCCATTGATGTGCACATCTACTAAAGGGCTTCCAGGGTCCAAATATTTTGGATAGATTACCTACCCCAGCATTAAGTCGGACAACTGCCCAATGACATTAATGGTAGGAGCATCCCTTTCTCGCCTCCTTGGATACTTGAAGAACTCCTCCTTAATCGAATTATTGTAAATAGAAACATATTTTATTGCTTGGAGAAGTGGGATCTTTACCCATATATTTTTCAATTCTCCTACAAGTTCAGTCTCTTTTGGGGTGGGTTGGAGTGGTTGGGCTAAACTCTTAGGAAAGGGTATATTTAATTTAAGGTTGCTTTCCTCTCTTTCTTCCTCAACCTCCCTAGGTGGAGGTGGAGGTTGGTTATCTGAGATAACTCTCCCAGATCTCAAGTTAATCTCGTGGATTTCCATAGCATAAGCTAGATTTGATGTCTCTCCACTGTATACTTGCTGAGCTTGCTTGTTGTTCAGGTTTGGATTTGGCTGGGAAAGCATCTGGGGTTGCTTGGGTGGAGTAGAGTGTAGGAGCTATGGTTGGGCAGGTGGTGGGGGAAATAGAGCCGGGGCATTGTTGTATTGGGGCCTCCACCCCTGGAGTGGTATATTCCACTAAGGTTGTGGTGGAGCATAAGTTTGAAATGACTGGCTGGCTGGATGGGAGTAATATTGAGATGCATAGGACCAAGGAGGGGCTGTAGACTAGGAAAGATGAATAGGGGGTCCCCAAGATGGTATGGCTATGGTTTGGTTGGGGTTGTAATATGCATGGGATGACCCTTGCATGCCCTGTTGGTATGGTCAAGGCCCATGAGGTCTCCTTTGGTTTATGTAGCAAAGCTGCTCAGTGACCCCTTTAGCTCCTTGATATATAGCTTTGAGTCCGGGAAAAGAGGGGCACTTTTCTGTGAAGTGGTTTTCTTCACAGACTGAGCAAAATTCAATAGATTTCAATGGAAATTCATTCATAGGATGCCTCTTGATGCATCTAGGAAAAAAAAAAGGCCAAGATCCTCTCTACTTCCTTCTTCTTCCTCTTAATGTTCATGGTGTCCATTTGAAAGGCAAGGGTTTGTAGCATCTTGCTTTTGAAATCATCCAGCATGTTTCCAATTTCATCCTTGATGGATGAGTTGGAAGACGATGTATTGACCATAGGTTGACTACCCCTTCCATTTTTCTTGGGTGCCATAGAATGGTTTCTAAAGACAGTCTTGATATCTTCATAGGGTAATTGGTAGATATCTCCTCCTGCTAACAAATGTGAGGTATCCAGAAGATATTCTCTTACTCCCTTAAGTAGGACCAACGTTAGTGACTCAGGGTCAAGTGTGCACCTAGCCCTTTTGTAATTAAGCTGGAATCTTTCTTTGTAATCCTTTAGGGATTCGTCGTTGCGTATGGTCATCCTGAAAATTTATTCTTTAGTATCCTTTGATCGAGAGTAGTTCCGAAATTTGTTGTTAAAGGCTTACTACATCTGATCCCAAGCTGTGATGCTATCTCTAGGTAAACCCATGAACTAGCGCAATGTTGCATCCTTGAGGGTAGCTGGAAATAGCTTTAAATTTTGCTCATCATCTGTATAGTCATAGGTTCAACATATAACCACGAACTCAAACAAAAAAGTGTCGGGGTCCTCTGTGGTCAGGCCATGGAAATGAGGTAGGGCATAGGGGCTTATATTTTTCATCTTAGTGTCCCCATTGGTTTCCCTCATGGGGAAGGCACCCTCAACTTTCTCTCTATTCCCTCTATCATTTCTATTTTCAGCCATTGGTTCAGTAGGAATGGGTTCCTCTTCTTCTTCTTCCCCTATAGGCTCTTCAAACCCTTAGGTTGCTCACCTAAGGGTTCCTCCAATTCAAAGCCATTGAAGAAGAGAGAAGGTTGGCTGTTGGATGCAGTGGGAGTTGTTAGCTTTGTTGCCGTTTGGCCCAAAAATGGATCCAAATCACTCCCAAAGTCTCCAAAGTTTGCTTAAAATCATGCAAATGGATCCAAATATGCTCCAAAGGGCTCCCTAAGTCTTCAAAAGTTCTTAAGATCATCTAAAGATCCAAACAAGCGAGGGAGGAGAGCCCTTGGAAGGACAAAAATGCACTGTCAGGAGGCTAAAACACTTCAAAATCATGAAAAACCATGTATCGGAGGCTTAAAACTCAAGGACGCACAACAACCGTTAGATCTGGCTGATCAGAGGCCCAGATCTAAGAATAAAATTGCAAATCGATGGTCTCAGGTAGTGGTAATCAGCGCTGGACACCGCCGATCAGCAATCGCCGATGATCGGATTGGTGGGTAGCAATCAGCAGAGGAAAATCAATGGTATCAACGCAAACAATATGAAAGATATGACTGTGATTGGTGATTAAACGTGGACTGTCGATCGCGCGCGCAAATCAACGGCCCACGTTACATCACTGGATCGCTATCGGCGGAAGCCATGGGGTAAGGCCTTTGCATATACATATGGGTGACTCGATAGTCAGACCCGACGACATTATATATGATGTTTTATAATATTTGAAGTCCGCGGATTGGCCATTTTTAATTTATTTCATGTATTTTCATTATATAATGAAAATATGAAGGGAGCCTTGGGGTAGTGAAATTGCGATGAAGCCCAGACCTGAAAGGGTCTCGGAAGTAAAATATATATTATTTAAAATCTGCCAAAGCCCATTTTTCAATGTATTTTTGTGTTTTCGTTGTTTAAACGAAATACAAAGGGAACCATAGGATAGGCTGAGTGTGACTTGCAACGGTGACATGGACGGACCCGATGGGTTTCAAAATAGAAATGCATATATTTTCAAGTCCGCCAAAGCATTTTTCATGCATTTTTTAGTGTTTTTCACGTATTTCATAATACAATGGAAATACACAGGAGAATAATTTTTGAGACTTGTGATGGCGACAAGGGTGGACCCAAGAGATTAATAAACTAATTTTGAGGACTTTTGAAGTCCAAAATAAATAGAGAAGGTGGGATTTAATAGTGATTGCAACGTTTTCTATGTAAATACAGGAAACAGTCAAAGGAAACCTTTAAAGGGATTATAGAGGCTGAAGATCCATTCCACTACATGGCAGAGTCCAGGAGGCAGGCTGCCAGATAATAGAGACCAGAAAGGGAATAAAAGGGGCCACAGAGCAACACAGCATGACAGATCCACACCAAAAAACATTATGGGGCATCTCTAGAATGGGAGAACTCCTAGACAATGCAACAAACTACCCAAAATATCTTAAAGCAGTTACTCTTCTATCAGAAGCAGAAAACTCTAAGACCATGCTTGCTTAGAGGGCATCAAAGTTGTTAACAAGACAAATCAGATAGATTGAGACCTCTCGAGCCTCAAAAGGCTCAAGATAATTGTAAAAAGCTATAAATATTTGAAAGTAAGATGTAATATAGGTTCAACTTTGGGAGATTGTTCTTCCTCTGTTCCTTCAAGATTCTCATCTTCATTCTAGCAATATAAGCTTCTTTTTCTATTATATGTTCAATGTCCATTCTCTTTACTGTTCTATGCTTGCACTTGAATAGTTTTTTCATGTTTTCTATTGTGTCTAAAGCTAGATAACTATCATCTTATCTCTGCTTTGATGAATTATATTTGCAAGCTTCTTTACTGCCTATAGCTAGCCATTCATATGTGGTCATATATGCATCTGCCGGTACAATTAGTATTCTCTTTTTCTTCCTGTAGCTAGCCATTCATTTATGTTTATGTATGCAATCTTCTGGTACACTCAATATTCTCCATCTATCCATTGAATCTATAAATTATTGAGCATTAGTGGTCTAAAGCCTTGTATTGGTGAGATTGTTCATGCATGTCTTGAGTGAGAATAGAGCTGAAATGGTTATCTGACTTGATCCAAACCATCATCCATTCCAATAGTTCTAAGAACAATATTGAATATTATATTTTACCAGGCATCTCCGAGCTGCAACCTAGGAGAGTTTCCTAGAGTGATAACAGGGGTATTTGGCAAAAATTTCCCTAAGCTGTCCCTATTCCTACGAGGTATGAAAGGAAATATTTTTGGTTTGGTTTTGTATTTTTTGTAAACTTGGAAATTACTTGTAGAATTTAAATTGTTGATTGAATGAAAATTATTGACATAATGAAAAAGCTACTTGCTAAATTGAAATCTTACTTGCAAAATGGAAAGGAAAGCAAGCAATGCAAAATGGAAGAATGGAAACAACTAGATTACTCTTGTAGAAATAAACTAATGGAAAAATACTGAAGACAAGAAATAGAAGAAAAGAAAGCAGTAATCACATTCTACTCAAACACCTACTCGACAACAATGCCAAAAAGTGATGAGCACCAGTATTGCAGCAAGGATGTTGCAACTCCTAGGCTACCAGCTTTACTTATCAACCCAGGGTTCGTACAAACTTGGAGGTGACTATGCTATATGCACAAGTAAAAGTGATGGTTCTGCCTATTATCACTGTTCGACTGGCGAGAGACCACTGGGGTTCCAAGCTAGACTTCTATGGATTCATAAGAATCTTGATTCTTTGATGGAAGAAACGTAAATCTACTCTAAGAGAGTTACTCTACTGCATTAATGGAGAAGGTCAACATGTAATGCTAAATCAAACCATACCCTAATTAAGCATTTAAGAAGCTATGTTAGGCATAAATGTTAAATCAACATGAAACAAATGCTACTATCTAAGTTCCAGAAGTAAGAAGCATCAAACAATACTAATGTGCAAGTAAAGAGACTAAACTAAATCTGTTTTTGCTTTTTTGGTTTTTTTATGGTAGTTCAAGTATGTGAACTAATTGTTCTTGTGGATGTGGTAAGCAAATTAAGGATGTTTTAGGATATCTAGAAGAGTGATGAGATGGTTGGCTGGTGTGGAGGACCCCTGGGAGGATTTTGGTGACTTCCTAGAGGTTTTCCATCAATTCAACCTCAAAATAGACAGTTTCATGAAAATCTACAAGATGTACTAGAAACCTACATGATGGTCCTGTAGGAATTACAGGAAACCTACTGGATACCGTCGAGAGCTAAATGTGAGGTATTGGAGGTGATGGGAGGCTTAGGAAAGGTGTGTGATGGGTGGAATGGAGTGGTAGAAGGTCTAGGATCATTTAGGAGTCAATATCCAAGATAATAGATGGCTAGATTCGCTCAATGTGTTTGGGAAAATTTGAATGAAAAATGATGAAAAACTAGTGAAGGTGATGGTGAAAACAAGGGATGGCTAAGGTGGATGAAGTGGAAGGTGGTTGTTCGATATGAAGTCCTAGTCTCCTCCTTAAGCACTTGCTCTACATAAACCATATGTCTTCCAAAAAGCTATGCAACAAGATACACTTTCATATACTAGAAAATTGGAATTACTGAATCAACTACCTATACTATGCATGAAGAAAGTTGCTGAAAGGAATGAAAGAATGAATGGGATCTACTGTAGAAATGGATATGAAAAATATGACAATGATATCTACCTTGTAAAATTAACCAAATACTAAATTAAAGACAATAAACTCCAATGCTCATAGAAGAAGTAGAAATATATGCTTTTGGGACTGCTTAAGGGTCCCTTGCTCAAGACATGGTACCAAAGGGAGGAAGTGAGGCTGAGACACCTGCTAACAACCTTATGGTGATCCTTTTTCTCCTTACTAACTTGCTACTTGAAATAAAGCACAAATGGAAACAAACTATTAAACAACCAATCTAATCTACACTAGTAATGGAAATGCATCTAAAAAGCAAATTAACAATGAAGCTATGAATCTACACTAAACATACATGTACAATGAAGAGGAGCCTTGGCTGATAGGGTTGGGTCGTAACCCAAGAGCTTCAGCCCTCTGAGTTAACTCAGTGCTAGCTCAAAACAAAACTCATTCTCATTACCAAAAAAACAAATTACATCAATAGAATTGTCACAAGTTTTGCAGCTCAAAAATAGATTAGAGTTCTACAATCAAAAATCCGAATCATACTGAAGTCCCAGGCCTCTCTACTTATAAATATGAAGTCCCCAAATACTTCCTTAAAATTAAGGAGGCTCGGCTCCCAAACTCGAGATAAACTGGTGCTTTGTCTCTCACTTGCTTAGCTACCTTCTAGTCCTCATGATTTGGTTGTTTGAACTCCAAGCTGATGTGATGAATGAAGGAATATTCAAATGGAGGAGCACCAAATGAGGAGGATTTACCTCTTACAATCCCTCTTTCTTTTCCCATTCGAGTTTTTTCCTTGGTATATGCCAAAATTCCTTGATTTTCTCATTTAATCCTACGTTCAATGCATATTAGACCATAAAGCATAATATCCAACTCTAACTCACCTCATAAACAAAATATAATAAAAAACATGTAATAAGTTATGAGAAAAGTTGGTTTGACTAAGCTAAGAGGTGAATTAAGGCCCATATAATTACCCAATGATGAGACTCATCAATAATCGACATGCATGAGTTTTTGATGAGGGAATATTCAGTTAACTAGAGTAGCACTAGTGAATGAATTAGTGCATCAACTGAATGTTAACTCACTATTAGTTCCTTAAATAGTTTGGAACTAATTTAACTTAACTTAACTCAGTGAACTAAGTTATCTAATTACAACTCACAATTAACTCATCCTGGAGCCCTAAAATATAGAGAGAACATATACATGACTTCATAAAGACTTCCAACTTAAAATTCCTAAGCTAATTAAGTTAATTAAACTTAACTAACTATTTAAAAGTTTCTATGAGAATAGAATTCGATTTTAATTTTGAGTTTAATTCAAGGACAAGTTAAACTAGAATTTCTTATTGCCATTTCTCAACACTTCCTATCAACAAGAAAGGGATTATTAGCTACCCCGATCATGTCTATATGAAACTCAGGTTTTCATCTTGAAAATGCCTTTGTCAAAATGTCAGCATATTGCTCCTCTATGGGAATTTACTCTAACAACATAATCACCTCAATACACAATCTCCGAGATGATGATATTAGATATCATTATGGATTTTGAGAGAGATTGATACAATTCTTATTATCACAATAAATCACAAATGGATCCATCTACTGACAAAACAAACCAATTAGGATCTTCCTCATCCATATGGCCTCACATGCTTCTTGACTCATAGCCATGTACTCTACCTCTACCGAACTGAGTTCAACCAATCTATGTTTCCTACTATATCAAGAAACTACCACTAACCCAATATTAAAGATCCCTCCTGATGTGCTCTTCCTGTCAGATGGACTCCTTTCCCAATTTACATTAGTGAAGCCTTGAAGCTTCACTCCCCATGTCTATCTGTATGATAATCCATACTGAGAAGTGCCCCTGATGTATGTCAACACATGCTTTGCCGCCTTCCAATACAGCATGGCAGGCCTAACCATCGTTTGACTAAGTTGGTTAACTGCATAACACATATATGGTCATGCGTTCACCAAGTACATGAGTGAACCCACAACCTTCCTGTAAACAGTAGCTTCCACTACTTCCCCTAAAGTAGCATCCTCCTTCCTCTAGTTACCTGTTAGAGGAGTCTCCATGGGTTTGTTGGTCTCCATGTGGAATCTTCTGAGTGTCTCATTGGCATACTTTCCTTGAGACACAAACAACTCCCCATCTCCCTGTCATACCTCCATGCTAAGAAAGTAATGCATGAGCCCCATGTCCTTCATTTCAAACTCTCTTGCAAGGTCCTCCTTGCAGTATTTGATCAGTTGACCATCACTTGTGAGTATGAAATCACGAACATAAAGTACAATGATCAACCTACCTTCCAGGACTATGTGGTAAAAGTTCGCATCCACTTCACTCTTCATGAAGCCTAACCTTGTGAAGTAGTTATCTATCCTAGTGTACCAAGAACGGGGTGCTTGCTTCAGCCCATACAATGCTCTCTTGAGCTGGCACACATGCAACTCACGGTCAAAGGTTTCAAAACCTTTAGGCTTCTCTATGTACACCTCTTCCTCAATCATACCATTAAGGAAGGTTTTCTTCACATCCATCTAATGTATCTTCCAACCCATATGTGCTGATAGTGCTAATATAAATATCATTGATGATTACCTTACAGCAGGAGAAAAGGTCTCATCATAGTCAATCCCCTCTACCTATGAAAAGCCACAAGCCACAAATCTAGCCTTATGCTTCTCCACACTACCATATGCAACTTGATTTACCTGGTAAAGCCAATGAGAGCTCACCACTAACTTGTCCTCCAATCTCAGGACCACATCCAAAATACTATTACGAACTATGGAGTCATACTCCTCCACCATGGCATCAACCCAAAATGGTTGTTTCACTGCTTCCTTAAAGGAAGATGTCTCTATCACAACACATTATCCCACAAGATCCATGTATCTAGTATACCACTTAGGTGACCTCCTCTCCCTATGCTAAGAAATGGGTGCTCCCACATTCTCCTAGGCATCATCCAACAATCTGTCAACCTCTCTGGTGCACGTTCTCCACTCCTAGATGCTCTGAATGTGGCTGCTCCACATCAATATAAGGCTCCTCAACCTTAGGAGCTAAAATATCCTTATTTCCATGTAGCTCAAGCTCCCTCTCAAGGGAAACTCGCATGGCCTTCTCCTCATTGAATCTGACATCCCTACGAAGCTTTGTCATCCTGCTGGTCGAAAGGTACACCCGATAGTTGTGAGGTGTATCAGTGTACCCCACAAATACCCAAAACTCTATTGTCGGCTCAAGCTTATTCCATGCATCTTTGGTCACATGGAATTATACCGATGACCCAAAAATCCTAAAGTGACCAACATATTGCCTCTTATCAGAATAAGCCTCCTATGGTGTCTTCATCTCAAGTATCTGATGTAGGCTACAGTTCTAAACATAAACCATTGTGTTGCATGCCTCAACCCACAAGTGTAGTGGTAGGCCCTGATCATGCAATATTTCCCTTTCTGTGCCTACTATGCTTCTATTCTTCCACTCGACCACCCCATTTTACTGAGGGTTATGGGGTGCCATCGACTCCTATTTAATCCCTTCCACTAGACAAAAGTTCTTAAACTCATTTGAGACATACTCACCACCATTATCCATAGAGATTTAACCTTCTTGCTTTACTCTTTCTCCACCAATTCTTTAAACTCACAAAACTTTGTGAAAGCTTTATCCTTTTTCTACATGAAAAATATCCACAATTTATGAGAATAATCATCAACATATATAGCATAATACCTGTGTTTGGTGATGGATGTTGTCGAGAATAGTCAACACACATCTGAATGGACTCTCTCTAAAATAGCCTATGCTCGACTATCTCTGTCATGAAAGGAAGACTTGGTGTATTTTCCCAAAGTACACCCCTTGTATGTATCAACTTGCGCAAGCGTGCCTTTGGGAAGGCTGGTAGAGATCTGTTGCAATATCTTCAAAGCCCCATGATGCAAGTGGGCCAATCGCCTATGCCAAAATTCGCCAACGTCTCGGCTCTACACCCTTTATGATTTTATTCTCAAATAAGCACACTCCTCTACCTCCAACTTATAGAAATTCTTCACCTAAATCCTTCTCTTCTTTACCTGACCCATGATTATGTGTCAAAGGAACACCTTTCCTATCGAGAATATCCCATCATAGCCTCTATCCTCAAGCATGGAAATGGATACAAAGTTCTTCTTCAACCTGGGAACATACATAACATTATTTAAGGCGAGTGAAGCCCCATGCTCCCTTTGAAAAGTAATCATGCCCAATCCAGTAAAACTATACTTCCCGTTGTCACCCATCTTGATATGCATCTGAAGATCTTTCTCCTCTAGGTCACTAAATAAATCTTTGTCTCCAGTCATGTAGAATGAAGAACCACTATATAAGTACCATACACTCCCCATAATTGATGACACCATTCATGCAATGAGGGAAAGGTCCAATTTGAATTGAGAGGCCAACGCCTCACCCGCTACTCCTCCTGAGGACTTCTTATTGGAATTCTTGAGTGGACAATTTGTAGCAAAATGGCCCAGCTCATGACAATGAAAGCACTTAACTTTTGTGATGTATTTCTTCTTACCTCCATGATAAGAATCTAATTTGGAATGGGAAGCTTTCCCTTTCCCCTTCTTCACCTTAATAACTAAGGCACGGTTCTTTTCATCATCAGTCTTTGATGAAGATCCATCCCTAGAGTTTCTCTTAATCTCCTGTTGCATCAAATCTGACCATAGTTGTTCCGAATTCGGTAGCTTCTCCCGACCATTAACCAAGTCTTGATAACTATTCCAACTCTTTGCGAGTCGTAGAAGAGCAAGACTCACCATATCTTCCTTGACAAGCGCAATTCCAATACTTCCAAGTTCATCACAACATTGAGTGAACTTGGTCAAATATCTTGTAATAGTCCCGCCTTTCTCCATTTTGATTTTTCGAAGTTTGTCCTTCAGTGCCAATTTCCTTTGGTCATTGTTATTCTAATACAAGTTTGTCAATGTTTTACACATAGCGTGCAGATTTTCCTTGCCTGGAGACTCAAGACAATGTGGTCTCAAACTCCCTCAAGGATTATCTGCCTTGCCTTCGCCACAGAGTTCTTCCATTTGGACAAATTTTGTTCATCTGAAGTTACTAGCTTAGGAATTTCTTGATCAACGAATTCCTTCAAGCCATTATCCTCTAGCACAGCCTCCATTCTTTCCCTCTAGGCTATAAAATTTGAGTTTCCTTCTAAGGCATACTCGAAACATAAACCGTAGAATTCCATCTGCCAATCCTAAAGTATTTATTGAAAATTCAAACTTCACCTGTAACCCACAAATCAAAACTTCAAAATCTCCTCTATTATAGTGTTCTCAACTCTGATACCATTTAGAAAATCTTGTAGATTCACAAGCTCATTCAATGTACTAAAGAAAAGGACAAGAATCTATTTCTACTTTCAACCAGCGGAAGCCAATAGATCAATGAAAACAATAATCGACAAGAGAAAGATAATCAAATACACAAAACACAATAAATATATGGGGAAAGCCTTAGAAAAAACCCCACTATTTGTATTGCATATATCATAAATCCAACACGATAATACAATACTTGTTCTCACAAGAACAATCCCAACACTCAGTGTAATCAATCCTTAGCTCACAAGCAAGCTCTTAGCCAACACTTAGCCAATTCTATAGCTCTCTAAGCCCCTATTTCCTTGTGCAATTCCTATGGCTGATTAGCCAATATTAATGGGAAACTAGTGCATCGAAAACTATGCAATCCCTTCTAGGTTTAGTTCTCGATTGCATGCATGATCTATACAACTCAGTAAATCGTACAAATGAGTACATTGCCCATGAATTCTAGTCTCAACTGGGTCTTTCTCAGAATCAACATGCATGAGTTTATAATGAGGGAATCTTCAGTTAACTGGAGTAGCACTAGTTAATGCATTAGTGCACCAATTTACTGTTAACTCACTATTAGTTCCTCAAACAATTTGGAACTAATCTAACTAAACTTGACTCAGTAAACTGAGTTATCTAATTACAACTCAAAATTAACTCATCCTGGACCCCTAAAATATAGGGAGAACATATACATGACTTCATAAAGACTTCCAACTCAAAATTCCTAAGCTAATTAAACTTAATTAACTATTTACAAGTTTCTATGAGAATAGAATTCAATTTTAATTCTCAGTTTAATTCAAGGACAAAATTAAACCGGAATTTCTTGTTTCCATTTCTCAACACTTTATTGGTTCCCTTTGTACCCAAATACAAGCAAAGTCAACAATGAGAAAGCTTAGGTAATTTAAAACAATTTTTGACATTTTGAATCCAAGAAACTGACTAGGATACTGAGTTGACAGAATATTAGAAACATGTGATAAATGAAACTTAGTACTAACACAATGGTGTTAGTCGGTTGGATGATTGAAGCAATTACAATTATTCCATAAGAGAAAATGTGCCATAGAGATGATTATTGTCACAATATTCACAAAAAAGATAAGAAAGTGATCAAATTTAGAATAATTTAACATATAAAAATCCTTCAACCAAAAATGACCTTTATCTTGATCATCAAAATGAAAAGCCCTGAAACAGTAAGGATTCATGGATTGAAAGACTCAAGAAGAGGAGAAACAGTTGTACTTAAATCAGATTGAACTTGAAAGAGAAATGAACCAACATCATTATAATTAGTATAATGGTGAAAGATATGTAAACTAATATGAAACTTATATTTACTAGGATATTTCAAAGACTCAAGAACATAACAACTTACCACTTCAAATTTATCATCCAAATATGCATGAATTAGAGAAGATTCGTGATCATTCTGGATAGGAAATCCAATTCATAAATGGAGATTGTAAACTTTGAGAAATAAATTCTGAACTGATACTTTGCAAATCCAAGTCCTCAGAAGAAGAGAATATATTATTCTATATACTTGTATGTTCACCACCATATGTATTAATGGAAATAGGGATATCACAGTGATGGTTATCCAAAGTCTCAACTTTGGTGCGAGGTTCAAAGTCATTTGATAGGTTATCAAGATTAAAAGATTGAAAATCAGCCTAAAAGGCAATATTATCATCTTCAAAGAGAGAGGAAAGATAAGACATATCCTCAACACTTTGCTTCTCTACATATGAAATACAACCACCTCATTCTTGATTACTGCTTAAAACAACAAGTCGAACATCATTAGAAGTTAAAGTAGGTGAAATAAGCGGATCATGAAACAAGGATTCAGAGTATCCCCAAACACAATTAAGTTTTCATTTGGATCAGATTCAAGATTGGACTTATGTACATTAATAGGATCTTGAAAACCCAATGGATCAACTTTCACTTTGGGCTCCATGCAATTGCTTAACCATTCCAATTTTTCCTCAGTAGGATGTGGTCATAAGAATTCGTTGCAGGTTGAATGGACAGATCAATAATTTGAGTTTAGATTTCCCAACTTTAACATCATCACTATGGGGAACCCAAATTGGTACTGGGAAAGGAGGAGGACAAGGAACAAAAGGAATAATAGGTTCCTCCTCAAAAGATTAAGGTGTCTCATGGTTAGAAAAAGTTCGGGGGAAAGAATCATCTGCGTGTTTTGATTCAAAATATCTCAAAGAGAGTAGAATCAAATCCTAAAATTGTTCCATAATGAAATTTGAATCAATAATTCCTTTTAGAATGGGAGCGGATAGTGGGAAGGGCAGGTGGTTGGATAGGGTAGGGAAGGAGCAAGCCCCGAGTGAAGGTCACTGGAGTCGAGAAAGGAAGACAGTGAGGATGGCAAGGGGGGCAGCGAGAGAGAGGGCAGAAGGATGCCAACAAGTGGCAGGACAATGAAGGAGGATGCATGGTAAGAGTAGCTAGAAGAAAGTAAGAGTTAATGAGAGCTAGAGCAAAAAGGGACAGAGGGTCATCATCACAAGGTGATGGCTTAGGAAAATAACGACGAGTAATTGCAAAGGACAGGTGGTAGAGACTTGTAAGGACAAAATGGGAAGGGGGATAAGAAATAAGGGAAGAGAGTTAGTTGGTATTTACATGCATAAGGTGAGAACGAGAGCAGAACTGGAGGAAGGTGGTAGAGGAACGATGACACAGCCTAAGGATTGAAGTGGTGCCATCTATGATAGTCGGTATGTTGTTCTACTGCCCCTAAACCTCAGAAGAATAGGGATGCCAAAATATATAGGACTAGCGAAGGTACCCAGGTTAGGTAGGGACTCTATAAGAGTCGATCCCAAGAACACTTGGAACCCTGACTAGGTGAAGAGTATAGATTCCTTAAGGGGTGAAGACATAATTAAAACCCTAGCACTGAAGAAGGAGCATAGAGAGAAAGAAGCAAGCCGAGTAAAGAAGAGCAAACAGGGTAAGGATGATAGTTTGAGGAATCTCGCTCCAGCCAGGTGGTGCCTGAGGCTTGGAGGAGATGTTGCAGGCATATAGAGTAGAGAGAAATCAACCATGGAGACCTCAAGAGATGAAACTCGAGAAATTACGGCCCTTGTGAATCCTACTGGGAATTCCTTGGGTAAAACTGAGAGGAAAACCAAAGAGTCAATTAGAATAAAGAAAATAGAGAAAAGTGAGAAAGGAATGAACTTACCTGGTGCAGTGTAGAATAGGGCCATGGTCCTACTATCTAGCCCCCTAGATAGGCTCTCCATGGTCAAGCTTCCCTGCAAAGTACATAATAGAAATATAGACTACTCTAGTGGTGGTCTCTTGAGGATGTCTCTATTGAACTGTTTGGGTGATGGACAACAAAGCGAGACTAACCCAAGGAAAGAAGAAGAGAGGTTCATCAAAAATCAAAACCATGAGATGATAGGGGGAAAGCTAAAAGAAACCTCAAGAAATCTTAGGTCATCTGGTCATGAGCAGGATACCAAACATGGCTCAGCTAATTGGAAAATTGATTGGGTGTTACACCAACAGAATACTGATACTTTTTATGGTTATGTGATAGGTTTCACTATAAACTATGTCCATTATAGAGTGGAGGCCAGCAAAAGGAAAGAAGCAAATAGTAACAACGATGAAGACAACATCGGACGAGATTGAAAAGAAGTGACTAGGAAGGGAAAGAGAGACACAAGAAAAAAGAACGCAGAGGGGGTGACAAGCTCTAACAGAGAGCAAAGCAAAAGAGGGAGATATATAGGATGAGAGCACATGAAGACCCTCATTGATGCATGCATGGAAAGGAACCCACCTGAGGGCAGATCCCAAATAGCGGTTGGGAGAGAGAATTAAATGAAAAGATAAAAAGCCAAGACATTCCCATGGAAGAATGGGAGGACATAGTTCATGACCCAGGCAACTCCCGCGGATGGCACACACTCTTCAGAAAAATGATCTAGCAATACTGGGTCATTAAAAATGTGGTGACTCGGGCTATGACTCTCAACAAAGAATAGATAGCAAGTAGAAGTTTGGAGGCATAGGAGGACACTAAGGAGAAAGATCCCATCAGAGTAGAGTTACTTAGGGAGATAGCAGCAGTCCAGATCCAAACTTATAGAAATAACTTAGCATTGGGGATAATTGAACAAACTCTGCAAGATATGAAGAGGAGTGAGATGTTGGGTTCCAGTGCCAAAGCCCCAACCCTAGTGATATCCTTGGACGAGGAGTAAAACAGTGACCCAGCTACATTTTTTTGATGTTCCATGACAAATTTCTTTTACTTTTTAAAGTTGAATTGCAGTATAGATAATATAGATAATGCTATTAGGCTAATAGAGAAAGACTTATATAAACTTTGGACAGCTTTTAATGCTAACATGTGGCCACCTAGTTTCCTTCGAGCAGGTTGAGGCCACCTGGAACAAATGGAAAACTTGATTTTGGCTAGTTAATATAAATAGCGAAGGTACTACCAAGCTTACAAAAAAATAAATTCCTTTGGAAAACTCACAGCAAAGGTGAATAAACTGATTAAGAAAGTTCTCTACAGATTCATCAGGTTCCATTCTAAGAAAATCAATTCTATCACATACATCTTGATAATCATACCTATCAAAAGCTTCATGAAGCTCCTTAACAAATTGTTCACATGAATGGATATAAGAAGTATGTAATGTATGACACCATGTCTTTAGTCAACCTTCAAATGTGAGGGTAAACAACATGGAAATGAAATATTTTAAATGTATTCCATTAGAGAGAGAATAATGCCTAAATTAAAAGAAGTGTTTGAAGCCAGTTAGTTCACTCTTGCCATCAAACATAAATTGAGACAAGTCATGAATGATTTCCACAAGGATGGTAAAATCAAGCTCCTTAGAAAAATATCCCAAAATTATGATTTGGGAAAGATCCATTTAAGATAAGAGATTCAAAACAAACTCAAAAGGCACAACTTGTCATCTGGTCATCCTTCTAGCACCAAAATGTTGATTCTGCTGGATACTACCAATGTATAGGGGGTCTCCCCGATTTGAAGTCCCAATTATACCTCACCTCATTTGGAGTAGTAGCCCCATCTGGAGTATCAGGCCGACCACCATAACACATAGGTTCATCTTGGTTTCAATGGATAACATAAGAGATTATACACATAAACCTTGAATAAGCAAGTAAGTTGACATCGTGAAGCACCAATTGTAGGATGTAAGAGGAAACCTTTACGAAGGGAGACAAGAAGGAATTGTCTAATAGGAAAGTAATAGTACTATATTATAAGAGGCACATGACAGCATGGAAATATTCATTAGTCAAATAGTTCACACAACAATATTAAAGTGAATACAACACACATTCAACAAGATGAGTATTAGAGCCACCGAAATAATTCAATTTCTATAGTACATATTAACACAAAATATATTGTAAACCTCCTAGGAATAATCCTAAAATACATGCATGAGAATATGTTGGCTCGTAGAGCTTCAATTATAAGGTGAAAGATCAAAGTACATTAATTACAATGGCGAACACTAGTTCCAATGGTGGAACATTAAGTCACTCCTTACTTCTCCAAAGAATAGTTTTCTCTCCTATGCTAAGTAGAGAAGCCAAGACTAGCTCTTAAAATCTTAAGCCTCCAAAAGCCATTTTCTTGAGTTATGAGGTTGCTTTTATAATGAAAGGAATGACCTCTCATATCCCTGTTGGATACCTATACCAATAGGTTTCATATTTCATGATTGGATATCAAAGGTCCAAACATGCTCTGCTTTGGTAATGCAAAGATCCCATATTTCCCTAAGAAGACAATGTCTGTATCAGTCTTGATAAGAACTCAATTTTGATGGGTGGTCCAACAGTCTAATCTGGATCATGCCATGTTTTCAATTTCCATGTTGTAGAATAGAGAATGAAATCTGTCCAAACTGTTTAATCTTGGCAGATCAGTAGCTAGGTAGAGAAACTAAGGTTCCCAACTGCTTAATCTGGGACCTTGGATGAAATAAGGGTTGCATTAGATAGGGAATGATAGGAAAAAGCCAATGAAAAGAAAAAGGCATTCAAAGGGTCTGCAAGTCCAAGTGCACCCTCCAAGAAGGAACAAAAAATGTTAGGAGAACTAGTTGGGTAGGTAAATGGGGTTGCAGAAGTGCTGTCTCTTTCAAAATCAAAGTTGCTGAAACATCTACAGCAAGAGCAACACACTGCAGCATGACTAACTCCCTTGTTTTCACCTGTATTTCACTCATTACTAACACCCTCTCCCAAGCTGCACAGAGCACAGAAATTTATATCTTTGACATATTCTTATGGCTTTAAGAAGCCACATTTCTTGTGCAAAAATCTTTTCATTTTGAACTACTCCTGATTTCAAGTGATTTTCAAAGAAAACTTGGTTGAACCAGCCCTTGCTTATATGTTCCCTCCATGTTAACAACTAACTCTACTACTTAGCTCCTTAATACCCCTTTATCCCTAGTATTATAAACACCATGGTGTATAAACCCCACAATGTATAAATATCCCCTCCTTGGCACTATAGCCATAATGTTCTCTCCCTGGGACTTGAATTGACACCTGGTCAAGGTCAAGAACCCATGTTCCACCCTTACTCCACCTCAAACTAGTTTCCCCTACCCAAAAGTTCCATTTTACCTTGGAAAACCTTGAAAAAACCTTGAAAAACCTTTAAAACCCATAAAAAATCACCCAAAGGGCGGAAAACATAATAAAATCATCCTTCCCCCACCTTATCCTAAGGTCGGGGGGTTATTTGCCCGTTCATGTTGCATAAAGCCATCTGACCCTTTTCCTATAGTTTGCACCTTCATAAAAGATTTTTTCCCGAACTTTATGTAAAACCCTTAAATTGCATGTTATCCTAAGGTTGGCGGACCGAAATATTTTGATGAGTGAAACCATTAAAAATTCTCCAAAGAGCAATTAGAGTGTGGAGGGTCCCGCCGCCACGTTTGCAAAGAAAAATCATTTGTTTATTGCCCGCCCAGGCGTAGTTACAGATCGTGTAGATGGCCCGCCCGATGACTGTTACATAACACCCATCTCAGATCAACGGTGCACAATGTTTTCAGGAAATCCCGACATCTGCAAGTTAACAAAGGGAGGAGTTACAGTTCGCGCAAGTTGGGCGCCCGACAACCGTTGGATCACGTGCCTCCAGATCGACGGCCCACATGAATATCGGAGGACCCTACGTGTCTGACAGATACCTTCCGATATCTGTCAGACGCTTGCGTCAGGCCAGCATCACGCCAGGACACTTGTCACTTCCTAATTGCATCGGAGCAACGTCTGACAGTTCGTTCAACGTACAGGGCATGTCCTGATTTTGCGACACCTATCGCGCCGACGTCTGCGCCACGCTGCCATGCACGTCACCACCACGTCCGCCCGCCTCATCCGTCATTCACCCACATGGCCGCCACCTCATCGCCCCCGTGGACCTGTCGTTAACCGCCACATCACCCGATGACGTCATGATGACGTCATCCAACCCGGGCCCCCTTGATGACGTCATGCTGACATCATCCAAAAAGCGCGCCAATAAAACCAAAAATCCATATTTTCGCCATTTTTCGCAATTTTCTCATATTTTTCTGAAAAATACTGTTAAGCTGCCTGCATGCAATAAACGACGACAGTCCAACCAGCCAGCCCGTGACCAACTTCAAAGCACCCAGCGTTCAAACCCAACTGCATTGTTCAGTCCAGGCCATTGTTTAACAGGTATTTGAACCTCGTCCTCCTGTGAACTGGTTTTTCTTAAAGTTTCTTGTAAAAACCACCATAAAAGCGATTGAATTGAAAATTTCACCGATAAACCAACTACACCTTACCCAATTTGACCGTTTAAAGCTGAAACATATCGGTGGAAACCTCAGAGAGACTGCATTTCCTGCTAAAACTTACCCTGTTCGCGCAACCGTGGACTCCTGCATAACTCCCAAACTCACAAGGGAGGTCTTTCTGCTGCTGAAAACCCTTCCCAAAAGGCCAGCATTGTTATCCTGGACTGTACACCAACCCTGTCAAACTTGGTTCCCATCAAATTCAGTGTTTCAAGCGGCATTTCAGAGATTATTTGTATAAAGCATGGAGACCCCTAAAGTCCTTAATGTCACTCCTCTAAATGCTCCTCAGAGAGAGCTAGACTGGCAGGATTTGGCAGACCTGGATTACCAGATCTCAGAAGACTCCAGACAAGGATGCACCCCTCATATTCACCTGCTAAATGAGTTTAGGGCTAGGCACAGAGATGGAACAGATATCCTAGGCATCTGGGAGTCTGCCCTGCCAACTTTTAAAATGCCTCTAGTCAGACAATTCCCTGATCTCATCTATCTATGTGCC
>APFE030920930.1:50896-84386 GCA_000404065.3 Pinus taeda
TTATATCCAAGAGGAGACTGAAATACAAACTCTCCAGTTATGAGCATAATAGCATGCTCCTCATAACAAGACATGCAAACCAGCCAAAATGGAATAAAAATACCTTGATAGAGTCTCTGACCCAAGAAGAGCTAAATGACAGGGCTAGGAGACATTTATTGAAAATGGCTGACTTGGAATGTCCTTCACAGGTGCCTACTGTACCAAGTTCTCACACAACAGCGCCAGCGTCCTCATCTGCTACACAAGAAGGGGCAGCACAAACTTCAAATCAGGGGCAGGACAAAGGTAAAGGCAAGGTAATGGAAGAAACAGAGGGCCAACAGGGCCAACAAGGCCAACAGGGCCAGCAAGAGAAACAGCAGCAAGACCAGCAAGAAACTGATCATTAGGATCAAGAAAAACAAACAGGAGAAGGCCAGGCAGCCACCCAAGATAAGGCAACCAGCATGGCGCCTCCTAGACAGGACTCTAGGGTGGACTCTTCAGTCCTCCAAACCCCTCAGAGGGACGACACCAGCAGGAAAAGGGAGAGGGATACCCCTCTCACAGAAGGTCCAGACAAAAGGCAGAGGCTCAATAAATTCTCAGAAGAAGAAATGCAAAGCCATGAGACCTCTACCAGCTCATTGCATCAAGAGCAAGATAGGGCAGCACTTGGGGAGGTCAACTCCTCAGGACAAGGAAAGAGTGCAGCTGAAAGCATAAAGGACCAGTTCAGGGACGCTAAGAGGAGGAGTGAGCCACTCAAAATTAAGTTCTACAATCATTTGTTGAACATGGCCCCTCCAAATCAACAAAGACTAATGGCTGCCTTTGATGTGCAAGAAAGCAAGCTGATAATGAGCCATTTTGCCCCTACAGTACAGCAACCTCAAACAGCTGCTGATTACATAAGGACAAACTTAGAAGTCCTTGCAAAAGACATCCACCCCATGGACCAGATCGAGCTCCACAAGCAGACGGGTGAGATGGTCTATGCCACCCTGGCAGACAAGACCTTGGTAAATTATAGGCTGCAAAACAGTTTGAATAACACTGCAGCTCAGCTTGAGTTGGAAAGGGCATCCTCTCAAGCCAAGGACAACAGAATCAAGGCACTAGAAGAGATCATCATAGAGTTTGGTCATGATCCCAATGATGTTAAGGCCATACAGGAGGTCCTTAAACTAAGGGATGCAGATGTAGCTGCCATTAAGAAGAAAATGAAGATCCCACCAACTCTACATCCACAAACAGATGAAGTAGCCCAACAAAGACGAGAAAGGGATGTCACTGCACTGCTAATGAACTTATATAAAGAACTAATTGACACCCAACAAAAGCTGCAGGATAAAGAGACTACCCTAGAAGCAACTATACAGAGGGGAGAACAAGGGCAGTCTTCCAAACCACCCACAGAGACAATAGACCTCGAGAAGACCCCTAAAGAGGACATACCTCCAAAGCAAAAGAATCAGAAACAGAGCCAGCTACAACAGAACCACCACACAGCGACAGCCTACAGAGCAAGAGCCGAGAGCCTGGATTGCAATAAATTAATGGCAAAGATCCAGGTGTCTGAGGGCTCAAATGAAAGAGCTAAATAAGGCCAAGGAGCTTAGCAAAGATAGAAAGAGAATATGATAAGTCTAAGCAAAATGTAGCCGAAGAAAGGGGAGAGGGGGGGGAAAAAGGATTAAAAAAGCCTAAGAAGACAATTGGCAGAGCTGGAAAAGTCAGCTACAATTTTGAGAAAGTGACAGCAAGAGATCAAGCAGTGATATTGGACTGCCATTGGGACAATCAATTACTAACAGTTGGGAGTACATTGATGCACTATATATGAACAAATAGGACTCATTGCAAGGGCAAAGAAAGAGTCGTACAGAGCAAGAAACACCCTTGGCAACATGCAGAACTTTGGCCCCAGGATTTTGAATTGAAGTCCTAAATTACACGGAACTGGTTCTCAGCTGATAAACAATGGGAATTGCCAATAGAACTGAAACCATTTCCCTAATCAAAAGAACCACAACAATGAAGAACCTAATTCAGACACTGGACAGGAAAATCCATGATATACAGGCAGATATAAGCAAGTTCCAGAATAGGTTCACAACCCTGCAGGACAAAGGGCTTCCCAGCTTGGAAGAATTAGGGAAGCTCCTCTCTCATGAGAAATACATCAAAAGGGTGAGCACTTTTGCAGCAATTCAATTTGCTGATGCACCTGGGTCATCTTCAGCAGGCCCACTAACAGGACAGGCTCTTTTTGATAAATTAGATAATTTATTTTTTATTAAAAATGAGGTAGCACATTTATTTGATGAGCCTCCCCATTTCTATAAATACACAGAAGCTGATGAGACCTTAGGGTCAATTTTGAGGCATCAGCTTCCCCCTCAAGACATATGGCAGGATTTAATAAAGCTACTTTTGAATCAAAGCTGAGGAATTAAATCTTTTTTCAGCAATACAGTCCATATTGCATCTACAGGGGGACAAAGTTATGACAGCAAGCATAAAGACTCTGAGCCAACTCAGCACAGGTACTCGGCATCAACAGCAACATCAGCAGGTACAGGTGGCAGGGCCAAGAAGATACAAAAGATCAAAGTGACAGAGCACTTCATTTCACAGTTATGAAAAAGTCACGCAAATAACTCCACAACACCCAAAGGTCAAAAATCTGTCCTGACAGGAGTTAAAGGCCTTTAAAGGGCATTTATGTTTTCAATTACTTCTCATCTACTCTCCTGTACAAATGTAAGAGATATTTTCCTCTCAGATGACTCCATTCCTGAGATATTTTTTGTATGTAACATCTATATATTCCCTCTCACGTTTGTTTAGAGGGGTTGGACTCCGGATGTAAGAAATCTCTCGATATCTTCTCTGTTATTCTGATACTGTAAACTCTCAAACACTTAATACAAAGGACAGTGGGATTTCTTCAAAGATGTTTGTCTCTTGATCTCCTGATGGTGTGTAGCTCAAAGTTGCAGGATTCCTGTGTATTTCGTGGCTCAATAAGTTTCCCTCATGACTCTTTATTTCACCTGTGATCATTTTTATTCAATATGTTTTCCATGTTCTTGTGTACACTTGAAAATCTAGATAGTAAGGAGAAAGAATAGTCTCAGGATTTGGTCATTGGCTACCCTGAACTCAATCTAAACTATCTTATATGTTTTCTTCTGATAAAGTATTTAAAGAGTAATTCTTCACTGCTACCTTTAATACTATGTCATCACAGTGCAATTGTTGTTTTAGGAAATCAAGCAATTGCTCCTAAATAACAAGCCTCTTTTGTAATATTCAGCTTAAGTAAAGAAATCTTAATTTCTCTTTGCTGGTTGTTTTCACCTCACTCTCACTATTTACATTTTGTTTAATGGAATACACACAGGCCCTGTAGCTATCCCTCACCAAAATCAAAGACCCCAAGGGAAAACAGTCTAAGACCCCATTGCCCAATGGATTAATCTCACCTGCAGATATACTTTAAGGAAATCAGAAAAATCCTCCCAACCAAACACAAAAACAACCAAAATATTCACTCCATAACTAGCCTAAACCTTCACTGAAAACAATGACAAAACCTTATAGAGAGAGCCCTCTCTAACTGCAGCTAGGCTAGAAGCTGTAGCCCAAAGATTGGTTAGTGGTTACCCCGGCCGTATTCTCTTAGGAGTCAAAGGGAACAACCTGGGTGTTAACAGGTCATCTTAGACTTTTTTCTTGTCATCATCCTCAAATCTGATAATATTTTCTATGGATGAAAAAGTGCTTTATGTTCACTAAAACTTAATTGTATGAAAATTTATTCATACTGCCAGTATCACCAATAATCCCCACAAGAACAAAAACCATCTTTGAAATGACGGAAGCGATTGACATTTCTCATCAGAATTTGTCGTCCACTAGACTGGGAAATGAATTTGATGGTAGTATGGTAGTTACCACATACACGAGCATTTTTGATGATTCTAATTTGAGTCATAGTAGATAAGTTGATTATCCCAAATGTCATTACTAGCTTCTCACTATGATAAGTAAGAGTGTACTCTTGCTGCTCTAACTCCAAATTTTGTCTGAGGCAAATATTCCATCTCTTTTATCTGTCTCACCAATTCAGTCAACTTGGTGTAGATCTCAGTTGTTTGTGGATGTGATTTGTCTCCTACCCCAAATGCATCCACTGCATTTTTTACCTCAATCCAACTATATCCTCGTTCCTTTTTCACCCCCATATTTTCCATTATTTTCCTCACATTAGTTCTATCATCCCATCTACCAGCTGCAACGTATGAATTTGACAGCATATCATATGTTGCAGAGTCTTGGGGTTCCATCTCTAATAAAAAATCCGCCACACATTTTCCCGTCACTGTGTTACCATGCATTTTTCATGCACCAAGTAAAGTTTACCAAACTAAAACACTAGGTTCAAATGGCATGTTGTTTATGTAAGCATGAACCTTCTCCAAGCGTACTTCACGTCCAAGACAATAAAAAATGAAGGCATAATGCTCCATTGTTGGTGAGATGCCATAGTCTCTACTCATTGAATCGAAGTAGTGACAACCTTCATGCAATAAGCCTGCATGTCTACATGCAAAGAGCACACCAACAAATCTAATTTCATCTGGCTTCACACCTATCTGTTGAATATGTTCAAATATCTCCAGTGCATCTTTGTCATGACCATGTTGAGCGTATCCCACAATCATTGAATTCAATGTGACTAAATCCCTTGTAACCATTTTATCAAACACTTTCTGTGAATATTCTATGTTACCACATTTGGCATACATATTTACAAAGGCATTGCCCACAAAGACATCTAAGGAAAATCCATTTTCATTATGCAAGCATGGATCTTCTTTCCCTACTCTAGAATTCAAGGTCAACACAAGCTCTAATAATGTTGGTTAAAACAGACATGTCGAGCTTCATTCCAGTGTGTCGAATCTGGAAGACTCACTTCGGGGCTTCTTCGCCATAGCCACATTGGGCATATCCTGAAATAATCATTGTCCATGATATCACATCTTGTTCTAGGATTTCTTCAAAGACTTGACATGCATCTTCTATACTCCCTCATTTGGTGTACATGTTAATGATGAGCCTCATCATTGATTAATTATATGGGCCTTAATTGTCCTTAATTCACCTCCTAGCTTAGTCAAACCAACTATTCTCAGAACTTATTGCATACTTTTGATTATATTTTGTTTATGAGATGAGTTATAGTTGCATATTTGGCTTTGTGGTCTAATGTGCATGTAATGCAAGAATAAAGGATAAAAGCAAGGAAAAATGTAGGCATAAAGGATAAAAGCAAGGAACTATGACAAAGACCTTGGTCAAAACTTGAATGGGACAAGGGAGAGTAATTATAGGAGGTAAATCCTCTTCATTTACTACCCCTCCATTCAAATATTCCTCCATCATCGAAGTGCTAACAACGATCACTTTGAATACTAGAATACAGTAGAGATAGTTAATGTGACACAAACCAGTTTATGAGATGTATAAGTAGAGAGGCTTAGGACCTCATAAGGATTCAGACTTCTATTGTAAAAACTTTGTTTTATTTCTGATTTAGAAATACTTGTGAAAGTTTGCTCTGTAATCCATGGTTTTTATAATAAGAATGAGTTCTATTTAAGCTATCTCTAAGTTAGCTCCGAGGGCTGAAGCTCTTGGGTTAGGGCCTGACCGAAGTAGCCAAAGCTCCTCTTTACTGTACATGTATGCTAGCATAGTTTCCTAGTTTTCATTGTTCATTTGTTTAAATAGATTCCTAGTTCTGTTTATTTGTTTAAATAGATTTTTGGTTATGTTCAGTTACTTAAGTAGGATTCATGGCTTTTCTGATTATTTTTTTAGGTAACTGCATTCTCATTATAGTAGTGTAGAGTAGATCAGTTGTGTTGTAGTTTACTTCCATATGTGCCTTCTTTTAGTTTATAGGTTAGCTAGGCGAAAAAGATCACTATCAAGTAGTGTGCAGGTGTCTCAGCCTCATCTCCTACCTCTGGGACTATGAATTGAGGAAGAGACCCTTCAACAACCCCAAAAACACAAGTTTATGATTCTCACATGAGTTATGGAGTTTATCGTTTGATGCAGTTGCTCGTTCACCTCACTGTGGTTTTCTGTCGTTTTCATTTAAAAACCTCCTTCAGCACGTTCTTCATGCATCACTTTCTCGCTGTCCGATCCATAGAAAACCTTCAAAATAACCATCTGATCCATTAGTTTTCCCAACTGCCACTTAATTTATGCGCCTTAAGTCCCCACCATCGATTTTCCTTGCCTGATCCAACGGCTATCGCTCACTCTGATCGCCAACTAGCTTGGTGGATCTCCACTATTGATCAGCCCCACCTGATCCAATGGTTGTCACTTCACTTGATCGCCAACTAGCTTGGTCGATCCCCACCGTTGATCAGCCCTGCCTGATCCAACGACTATTGCGCAATCTCGCACAGATTAGTGCAAAATCGTTATCTGCCCAAAAGCACTTGATAAAAGTGGTTTTATCACGCTACATGTCACGAAATTCAGCTAATCACGTGAAATTTTGAAATACAGCTTACAACCTGAAGGGCACATGAGAAAATACTTACTACCTTAGAAACCCGCTCCATCATTTCCACACGTTTCTTTTTCTCACAATACAATCTTCATCGTCCATTTCTTGAATTCACCCATGTGATAAGATCTTTGTTGTTCAATGCTCCTATTAACCTCGTTCGTCCATCCATTCACTTAATATCTATGATTAGATCTTGTTCATTCATCTGCTTTGTTAACCTCATTCATCCATCCATTCACTTAATCTTCATGATTAGATCTCGGTCATTCATCTACTTTATTGCCTTATTCATCCATCAATTCACTTAAGCCTTCGTGACATGATCTCCACTGTTCATCCTATTCATTCACCCTATTCATCCATTTATTTGATTAAAGCCCTGCAATACGATATCCATTGTCCATCTTATGTTCGTTGATTGATCCAATGGTCTTTAGGCGCTCCTACATCTGTACGTCCTTCTTTCACCAATTTCGATCTTTGACTGCTTTTTCCGCTTAAAAAATGATTTTGCTTAGTTTCTTTGCTTACACCTTATGATAGTTTGATTCTCTTTAATTCTACAACTTAGATAGCAATCCTTAGTATTAGTGAATTTTTTAGCAATTCTGCTTAGCATGATTGTTTAATTGGTTAGTTAGGTTATGGTGTGCTTTATTATTACATGTTGTTTTCCTCAATACTGCAGTAGAAGTAGCTCTGCCTTAGGATAGATTTTCTCTTCTACCATCAAAGAGTTAAGCTTCTTCTGACCCTATAAAAGTCTGGCTTGGAACCTCTGGGGTTTCTTGCTAGATGAGCAGCGACAAAAGGTAGTACCTTCACTTCTACTTGTGCATATAGCATTGTCACCTCCAAGTTTGTATGAACCCCGGGTTGATAAGTAAACGTGGTAGCCCTAGGAGTTGTAGCATTCTTGTTGCAATACTAGGGTCATCACCTTTTGGTGCCATTTCTAGGGAGGTGTCTAGGTAGAAGTAATTACTGCTTTTCTTCTACTTCTAGTCTTCAACTTTCTTTTCTTCTACTTCTTATCCTCAAATTTCTTCCATTAGTTTATTTATGCAAAAGTAATCTAATTTCTTTCTTTCTTTCATTTTTCATTATCTGCTTTCCTTTCCATTCTGGAAGTGCTTTCTATCTTTAAAACAAATCTTACAAAAACCAACCCAAAAACATTTCCTTTCATGCCTCATAGGAATAGGGACAATTTAGGGAGATTCTTGACAAATAACCCCACTACATCCAACATTCAACCTTCTCTCTTCTTTTGTCATTGTGAAGTGGAAGAACCTTTAGGTGAGGAACCTTACATATTTGAAGAACCTACATGGGAACAAGAAGAGGAAGAAACCATTCCTACTGAACCAATGGCTGGAAACCAAAATGATAGGGGATATAGAGAGAGAATTGATAGTGCCTTCCCCATCACGGAAACCAATGGGGACACTAAGATGAAGAATATAAGCCCCTCTGCTCTACCTCATTTCCATGGCCTGACCACAAAGGACCCTGACAGTTTCCTATTTGAGTTTATTGTTAAAACTAATCCCATCTACCCTCAAGGATGCAACATTGCACTGGTTCATGGGTTTATCTAGGGATAGCATCACAACTTGGGCTCAGATGCAATAGACTTTCAACAACAAATATAGGGACTGCGTAGGTCAAATGATACTAGAGAAGATATTTTCAGGATGACCATAGGCTTGGATGAATCCCTAGAAGACTATGAAGAAATATTCTAGCTCAGTTACAAAAGGGCCAGGTGCACACTTGACCCTGAGTCACTAAAGCTGGTCCTGGTTAGAGGAGTAAAGGAGGATCTTCTGGATACCTTAAATATGATAGCAGAGGGATATGTCTACCAATTACCCTATGAGTATATTAAGACCTTCTTTAGAAGCCATTCTAGGGCAAACCAGAAAAGGGTAGGGGTGGTCAAACTATGGCCAGTACATCATCCTCCAACTTACCCATCAAGGGTGAAATTGGAAATATGCTTGAAGATTTCAAAAGTGATATGATGCAAACCCTTGCCTTGCAATTGGACACCATGAACATCAAAGGGAAGCAAGAGGAAGTAGAGAGAACCTTGGCCATATTTTGTCCTAGATGCACTAGAAGACATCCTAGGAATGAATGTCCATTAAACTGTATTAATATTTGCTTAGTCTTTGAAGAAAACCACTCTAATGACAGGTGCCCTTCTTTACCTCGACTCGAAGTTGTATATCAAGAAGCTGAAAGGGTCACTGAGTAGCTTTGCTACATCAATCAAAGGAGACCTCCTAGGCCTAGACCATAACAGCAGGGAACGCAAGGGTCATCCCATTCATATTACAACCCCAACTAAACCATAGCTATACCTTCTTGGGGAACCCCTGCTCATCCTTCCTGGTCTACACCCCTCCTTGGTCCTATACATCTCAGTATCAATCCTAGCTAGCCAGCCACTCATTTCAACATTATGTCCAGCCACAACATCAGTGGAGTACCCCACATCAGGGGTGGAGGCCCCAATTCAACAATGTTCCAGCCCTATTGCCTCAACCACCTACCCAACAACAACTCCTACACTTTTCTCCACCCAAACAACCCCAGATGCCTACCGAGCTAAATCTGAACCCAAACAATAGGTAGGCTCAACAAGCATACATTGGAGAGACATGATACCGAGCTTATGCTATAGAAATCTAGGAGAAGAACCTAAGATCTAGGAGGATTCTCCAAGAAAACCAACCTCCCCCTCCACATAGGGAGGTTGAGGAAGAAAGAGAGGAAAGAAACCTTTAAGTAAATCCACCCTTTCCTAAGAGATTAGCCCAACCACTCCAACCTACCCCATAAGAAATTTAAATTCTGAGAGAATTGAAAAATCTATGTGTAAAGAACCCCCTTCTCCAGGCAATCAGAGTTGTTCCTATTTACAATAAGTTGATGAAGGAGAAGTGATTCAAGCATCTAGGAAGAAGAAAAAGGGATGCCCCTACCATTAATGTCATTGGAAGCCCTACAGTAGATGTGCACATCAATGGCACCATTGTCCCACACACTCTGATTGATCTTGGGGCTGCCATTAATGTGATGACCAAGGACACCATGCTCAAGCTCAATCTCCAAGGGTCATTGAGGAAGACCACAACAGTCTTGCAACTTGCATACCATTCCACAGTCACCCCTGAGGGAATTCTGGAGGATGTGATGGTCTCCATTGACTCCTAGGAGTACCCTGCAGATTTCCTAGTTCTCCAACATAAGGCTAAGATTACTGGTTACCCTCTCATCCTTGGGAGACCATGGTTATCCACAGTTGATGCTTAGATTAGCTGCAGAGCTAGGAATATGACCATCAAGAATGGGCATATGTCTAAATAATTAGTCTTATACCCTCCTGCTCAACCTTCTGTAGAGCATGATTTACCTTTATGTTTGGAGGAGGAGGAAGAAGATGAGGTTTATTTTGCCCAACTTTATGCTTTGGAAGAAATCATAGGAGGAGCACAACAAGATGAAGATGAGTTAATTGAACACCTGCTCCAAAGTCCAAATCCTAGTTCATTACCATTAGAAGACAAAGTAAGGGAAACCCAGAGCAATCATCCAATTGACTTATGCTTGGCCAATTCCAACCCACTCTGTGTGAAAACCATAGAATTTGGCCTAGAGAGAACTTTGAAAACTAACCCATCTCTTTCTGCTTTAGAAGAGGAAAAGATATGAAACATGTTGAGAAAACACGTAGAAGCCTTCACTTGGAGTTATAAGGAAATGAAGGGAGCACACCCCTCAATGTGTACTCACCACATATACATCAAAGAAGGTTGCAAGCCAGTCAAGAAACCACAAAGGAGGATGAATCTAGCTCTTAAAGGAATAGTCAAACAAAACCTGCAAAAACTGCTAGATGCGTGATTCATTTACCCTATCTCAGACAATGGGTGGGTCTCTCCTTTAGCGTTAGTTCCTATGAAAAGTGGTAAGTGGAGGATTTGTGTTGATTATAGGGAGTTGAATGAAGCCACAAAGAAGGATAATTTTCCCTTTCCCTTCCGTTGACCAAGTGCTAGATGGCCTGATAGGGAAGAAGTTCGTTTCTTTCCTAGATGGATTTAGTGAGTATAACCAAATCCAAATCTGCCCAGAAGACTAGGATAAGACCACATTCACCTATACTTGGGGTAATTTTGCTTATAGGGTCCTTCCTTTTGGCCTATGCAATGCTCCTACCACTTTCCAGAGAGCAGTCTTGAGTATTTTTGTTGAATTAGTACATGATGTTGTGGAAATCTATATTGATGACCTTACACCTTATGGTTGTGATTTCCAAGAAGCCCTGACTAACCTAGGCAAAGTATTACACAAATGCATTGAAATGAATCTGTCTCTTAGTCCAAAAAAATGTGAATTCTTAATGACTGAAGCGATTGTGCTAGGTCATTCCATATCTCAGCAAGGACTACAAGTGGACCCAAACAAAATAGCAATCATCTAAAGAGTCCCACCTCCACAAAACCAGAAAGGTGTCAGGAGTTTCTTAGGATTAGATTGATACCACTGAAGGTTCATAAATGACTTCAGCAAGTTGGCCTCTCCTTTGTTTGGGTTGTTGGCCAAAGATTCTGAGTTTATATGGTCAAAGAGTTGTCAAGAGGCCTTAGACATTCTAAAGGATAAGTTAACCACTACACCATCCTTATAGGCCCAAACTAGGCCCTCCCTTTTCATATTCATGTTGATACCTCACACAAAGCCATAGGAGCAGCCTTAGGTCATGAAGAGGAGAAATTGCCCTATGCCATATATTTTATGAGTAAGAGCCTGTCAAAGGCTGAGCTAAATTATACTATGGCCAAAAAGGAACTCTTGGCTGTTGTGCATGCATTAAAAAAATTTAAGCATTACATTACATTCTATCAAATATTTGTGCATAATGATCATGTTGTAATCAAAATTTAATGAATAAACCAGATGTGAATGCTAGAATCATAACATGGTTGCTTTTATTACATTAGTTTGATCTAACTATCGTTGATGAGCCTAGTAAGGAAATTGTTGTTGTTGTCTTTCTATCTAGGATGAATATGCCTACATGTGAAGAAGGAATGGTGGATGACCAGTTACCAAATGAGCATTTGTTTTCTATTTCAATTCTCTCACCATGGTTTATTGATATAGCAAACTATCTGGTATCATCACAGTTCCCACCAAACTTTCCCTCCAAATAAAAGAGAGCAAGATAGTAAAAAAGAGTGCCCCCTTCACCTGGATTGGGACAATCTGTTCAAACTTGGCCCAGATCAAATCTTGAGATGTGTAAGGGAAGAGGAAGTCTTTGACATCCTTCTGACCTATCATGATGGACCTTGTGGAGGTCACTTTGAAGCAAAGAGGACAACATTCAAAGTGTTGCAAGTAGGCTATTATTGGCCTACTCTTCATTAGGATGTGAAAAAGTATATTAGTTAGTGTGATCAGTGCGAGAGGATGGGAAATACTACTCCAAGAGATGAACTGCCCCTACAACCTCAAGTGACTTTCAATCCATTTGACAAGTGGAGCATGGACTTCATTGGGTCTATTAACCCTCCTTCAAAGCAAAAACAACACATCATTATGTGCACTGATTATTTGATTATGTGGGTTGAAACCAAGGAAATTAAGGAAGCAAAAGAAGAGAAGGTGGCCTAGTTCCTAAGGGAGAATATACTCTACAAATTTGGGTACTTTGGAGAGATAGTCACAGAGCAGGGCAGGCAGTTTACCTCCACCGTCATTGAAGAATTTCTCAGCCATCACAAAATCAAGCATAGCACCTCCACACCCTATCATCCACAAGCTAATTGGAAAGTGGAGGTGACCAATAGGGAACTGGAGAACATATTAACGAAGGTAGTGAGAAGCAGCAGGAAGGATTAGGCAGTTAGACTAGTTGAGGCCACCTGGACCTATAATACATGGAAGATCATGACTGGATTTACAACCTATGAACTGGTCTATGGGAAAAAGGCTTCGTTTTCCATTGAGTTTGAATATAACACATTGAGGATGGCAGCCCAACTAGATTTGGATCTCAATCATGCATAAAAAGAAAGGTTGTTACATTTGAATGGCTTGGATGAATTCAAAATGCAGGCCCTCATACATACATAGATAGTTTAGCTTTAGAGGAAGATCTGGCATGACAAACTTATCAAGGAGAAGAAATTTCAAGAGGGAGACCGGGCATTGTTCTATGATTCCAGGTTTAAATACTTCCAGGGAAAGCTAAGGACAAGATGGCTCAGACCTTATGTGGTGGAAATATGCCATGAAAATGGTTCAGTGAAAATCAAAACTATTGATGAAGAAGTCATTCCATTGCTATTTAATGGAAACCAATTGAAAATGTACAAGAGGCATTAATCAAAACAAGAATTCATAGACAATATAAATAAGACAGTGATGATGGTGGAGCAATTTCCATCTCTCCCCTCGTCAGGACACTAAAAAAGAAAAAAAAATAAGGATTCAAGTGAAAACCTCCATGAGCCACCTGAGTCCCATATTTGGGTTAAAAACCTTGTGAGGTGGCCCAAGGATGAGAAAAAATGAAAAAAAAATAAGATCCTGGGTGAAAACCTTCCTTGAGGTGCCCAGGGGAGATATCTAGGGTGAAAACCTCTCTGAGGCAACCTAGATGTTTTTAAACTATATATATATATATATTATATATATATTATATATAATTATAAAAAAAAAAAAACATAATTGTTATGTGCAAGTGGGTGAGAAAGACAACTAAGGAGCAAAGAGAAGATCCAAAGGGAACCCTGCCTCACATATATTTCATCTCCTCCACTCCTTACCATGCATCCATCCATAAATTCTATTGTTTTTCACTTCATTTCTTCAATTCATGTGAAGATTGTGTTTTCTAACAGAATCACCTCAACTATTACCATCATCCCTGCATCAACATACACTACTACTCCCTTTATCCATACATTACAGCATCCTCACAACACCATCCAACAACTTGATCAAAAACTTCTAAGGGAGACACCAAACATTTCCAAGTGGTAATCTAGTAGCTCCACAGTAGTAGCATCATGAAATCCAGAGCTCCACATAACCATCAAAAAAATTATGTCTTCAGCCACAAACACTTGCAAAAGATAATAAACAATCAACATTGAGTAGAGGAGGAAGAAGAATGACCATCAACGACACCTCTAATCTTTAACAATTGCAGCATGGCATCAAGACCATAGGTAAGTATCCCACTCACTCACTCATATGCATCATTTGATCAAAAGTTGTAAAGGTTAAGAGGTATTTGGTTTATAAGTGAAAAGGTGGGAAAAAGGAAATTCTTTAATAAGTGAAAAGAGAATGCAAGAGTCCATAGATAAAATGTTGTTATGGAAACCATTTGAGAATGCTTGAAGAATTAAGATTTGCGGTAGAAACACCAGTTCACGAAGGATTCAACATACCCTATTTCTTGATGCAATCACTCATAGACTCCAACAGCAAAGTAAACGAAGGATATCCCCAGCAGTTAATTCACCATGGGTTGATCAGGATCGTCATTAAGGATTCCCTCCAAAGCCTCTGGATCCCCATAACATGGTCATTCTTCAGAAACTTACTAGGAAAGGATGAAATCAAAACCCTCACCTATGATGTTAATCCTTCTATCAGTGAGGAGGAGGAAAAACAGGAAGAAGAAGATACAAAGCTAGATGGGGATGAGATGGGTGAAGAAGAAACTAATACAGAGGAACATGTTGAAAGAAGACAAGGAGGATGATGCTGAAACATGAGGAGGAAACAAAGGGAGAAGTTGATGGAGATGCGAAACAACAGCAAAAGGAAGAAGATAAGAAAAATAGAGAGGACAACTGCAGGAAAAGAAAGACCAAATAGCACATATGTCCAACCTATCCTTGGAGGCCATTTAGTGTAGGATGCCACCTAAATCCTATGCTCTTTATTTCAGAGAACAATGGCTGCAATTTCAGATTAAAACACTAGTACAAAGGAGCACCATGCCATTTCAAGACTGCAGATAGTTTATTGATCTTTGTGATCAAAGTGTAGTAAAGGATGGGGCCAAAATGGTTGAGTTTTACTTGCATAACATGGCCCTCATAGACATGAATATTTTAGATCCTAATGCAGAGCTAGGAGACCTACAATTAATGGCTTTGGAATCATCGATGAACCATGAGAAGTCAAGGGCTACAGAGATGAAAAGAATATTGGCCAGAGAGCAAAAACCTCTTTTTACCAGAGTTGAACAATCAAATCCCTTGGCCCTAATCAACACCCATAATCTAATTGCAAATGATCCTCAGATGGAACTTAGATATCTTTTTTCCGAGGAGCAAGAAATTTCAGTAGGGGGGTGATGATGAACCTCATCATTGAGTAATTATATGGGCCTTAATTGTCCTTAATTCACCTCCTAGCTTAGTAAAAATAGTTATTCTCAAAACTTATTGCATACTTTTGATTATATTTTGTTTATGAGATGAGTTAGAGTTGGATATTTGGCTTCATGGTCTAATGTGCATGTAATGCAAAAATAAAGGATAAAAGTAAGGAAAAATGTAGACATAAAGGATAAAAGCAAGGAACTATGGAAAATACCTTGGTCAAAACCCAAATGGGACAAGGGAGAGTAATTATAAGAAGTAAATCCTCCTCATTTACTACCCCTCCATTCGAATATTCCTCCATCATGGAAGTGAAAACAACCATCACTTTGAAGACTAGAAGATAGCTGAGCAAGTGAAAGTAACAGAAACCAGTTTATGAGATGTATAAGTAGAGAGGCCTAGGACCTCATTAGGATTCAGACTTTTATTGTAAAAAAACATTGTTTTCTTTCTGAGATGCAAAGACTTGTGACATTTTTCTCTATAATCCATGGTATTTAAAATAAGAATGTGTTTTATTTAAGCCAGCTCTATGTTAACTCTGAGGGCTGAAGATCTTGGGTTCGGACCCGACCCAGCAGCCAAAGCTCCTCTTTACTGTAAATGTATACTAGCATAGTTTCCTGGTTTTCATTGTTCATTTGCTTGAATAGCTTCCTTATTCTGTTTATTTGTTTAAATAACTTTCGGGTTCTATTTAGTTGCTTAAGTAGGATTTACGGTTTTTCTGGTTATTTTCTTAGGTAGCTACATTTTCATTACAATAACATAGAGTAGATTAGTTGTGTTGTAGTTTACTTCCATTTGTGCCTTCTTCCACTTTACAAGTTAGTTAGGAAAATAAGATCACTATCCAGTTGTGTTCAGGTGTCTCAGCCTCATCTCCTCCCTCTGGGACCATGACTTGAGGAAGAGACCCTTTAGCAACCCCAAAAACATAGGTTTATGGTTCTTGCATGAGCTATGGAGTTTGTCATTTGATGCAGTTACTCATTCACCTCACTCTGTTTTTCTATCATTTTCCTTTTAAAACCTTCTTCAGCACATTCTTCATGCATCACTTCCTCACTGCCCGATCCACAACAAACCTTCACAATCACCATCTGATCCATTAGTTTTCCCAACTACCACTTACTTTATGCACTTTAAGTCCCCACCGTCGATTTGCCTCACCTAATCCGATGGTTGTCACTCCACCCGATCGCCAAATAGCTTGGCCGATCTCCACCATTGGTCAGCCCCACCTGATTCGACAATTGTCACTTCACTGGATCGCCAACTAGCTTGGTCGATCCCCACCATTTATCAACCCCGCCCGATCCAATGGCTATCGCGCAATCTCGCACGGATTAATGCACAACTGTTATCTGCTTGAGAGAAAGCAAGAAAAGTGGTTTTCTCATGTTATATGTCGTGGAGTTATGCTAATTGTGTGAAATTTCAAAATACAACTTACAGCCTTAAGGGCCTGCGAGAAACTACTTATCGCCTTAGAAACCCGCTACATCATTTCTGCATGTTTCTTTTTCACACGATATGATGTCTGCCGTCCATCTCTTGAATTCACCCACGCAATAAGGTCTCAATTGTTCATTGCTCCTATTAACCTTGTTCGTCCATCCATTCACTTAATCTCCACGATTAGATCTCGACCATTCATCTACTTTGTTAACCTCGTTCATTCATACATTCACTTCATCTCCGCGATTAGATATTGGCCATTCATCTACTTTATTACCTTGTTCATCCATCCATTCACTTAAGCCTTCATAATATGATGTCCACCGTTCATTTTGTTCGTTCACCCAATCATCCATTTATTCCCTTAAAGCCCCGTGATAAGATCTCCACCATCCATATTCTATTCGTTGATTGATCCAACAGTCCCTAGGCACTCTTGCATCCCTACATCCTCCTTTTACAAATTTCAATCTCCAACTACTTTTTCCACTGAAAAACTCATTTAGCTTAGTTTCTTTACTTGCACCTTAGGATTAGTGATTGTTTTAGCAATTCTGCTTAGCATGGTTGTTTAATTGGTTATTTAGGTTATTGTATGGTTTATCATTACATGTTGTTTTCTTCCATATTGCAGTAGAATTAGCTCTCCCTTAGGATAGATTTTTTCTTATTCTATCAAAGAGTTAAGCTTCTTGTGAACCTATAGAAGTCTCGCTTGGAACCCTTGGGGTCTCTTGCAAGATGAGCAGTGACAACACGAAGTACCTTCACTTCTACTTGAGCATATAGCCCTGTCACCTCCAAGTTTATATGAACCACAGGTTGATAAGTAAAGCTAGTAACCTTGGGAGTTGCAACATTCTTGTTGTAATACCTAGGCTTATTAGTCAACTAGGGTATTTCTGACACAGACATTGGTTCCCATTACTTATTTTTTATTACTAGATTCGAACCACAAAATGGCTTCCCACTAATTGATAGAAGACACCAACATGCATTAGACATTTATTGCTACCTAGTTTTTACAGGTCCATAAGAGGACTAAACCTGAACTATTTCAATTCATCTCCTTAAAATTATTGGTTGCGGACATAATATTGTTAGCTTGTTTTGTCTGAAAACTAAAAGGAGAATGAGTGGGTCCTCTCTCTCCACATAAATTTATGTATTGGAGATGATGATGACAACAGTTATACAACTTTCATTTCATTCAACACTCTGCGGCTCTATTTCTCCAAAGATTCTTCGTTGTTGTCAGCTTCTTTTGTCTTGTTTTTCTTCCAAAACTGAAGCTATATGTTGCAAAATCAAATCCTCTGTTATAATTTTTTCCTTCAATTATTTGGCTTTCCATCTCCCTCTAGCACGCATTTGTCTTCCATCATCGTAACGAGATAACGTATCAGAGACGAGGACGACAACACTTATACAACTTTCATTTCATTCAATGGTGTGCAATGTGCACCTCTATTTCTTTAGATATTCTTCCTTCCTTTCACTTTTTTTGTCTTGTTTTTTCTTACAAAACATCAACTATAGTTAGCGAAATTCAACTCTGCTATAATTTTGTTCTTTACTTTTTTGGCTTTCCAACACCTCCCAAATTTGCTATAATTATATCCTTGACTTGTTTGGATTTCAGACTCCTCCTAGTAGACATTTGTCTTCCTAAATCAGAACAATATAACGTATGCCATTATAAACTAAAATATAAAGGTGAATGGAAAATAACAAGTTAAATATTTTGACAAACACAAGTAGAACAATTTGTCTTATATAAAAATTAAACCAACTATTTCAATTTTGAAAAAACATTTGAATCAATCGTAAACATAAACAAATAAAATAGAGTAATGCATTTAAAATAAAGACATTTAAAATTTTTAGTTTAGAACATTAATTTTTTAGAAAAAAAAATCACTAGTTTTTATCGGAAGATTAAATGGCAAGTAAGATTTAAATGTCTATGCTATAATTAGAAAGTAGGTTATTTTTGTCCCGATTAAAAATAGTGCTCGATATTGTCGTTTTCTTTTTGTTTTCCCAAACATCATGTTATTCTTATTGAGAATGTTTCACGGAGATTAATAATAATTCAAAATTTGGATTAATCATACTGTATATGGAGAAATCGTATGAAAGAGTTCATCTATTGTGCCAACTCTTTATTGGAAGCAAATTTATAATATTCATGATTTGTCTTCATTCCTTTAACGATACTTTATTTTCTCAAATTAATCTTGTTATGTGTAAGTCATAGAGAAAGAAAGGGTGTTACTTCCTCTACCTGAATTTTTTAGCTTGGATTTGTATACAACTCTTTCAGGCTAATGTAGACTGTGCGCAGAATGGTTTCAATGAGCCTCAAAAGGAAATCGATCCATTATTTCTGACGCAGCAGGATTCTTTCTCGTTCCCCTTGGAGCCCGAAGAGGAGAGTTTTTGTACACCGTCTATTTAGGTTTTGAAGAGCAGAGGCATCATCGAGGCTAACAAATTAATGATGGAAGAAAACAAAGGAAATAATAACGACCGATGTAAGAAATCAATTTCAATGGACAAGACATGTCTTGATCATTTTGAAAGACAAAGAAAAGAAAATCAAGAAAGTCGAGATGTAGCTGAGGAAAAGAAAATCACGAAATCCCAGGGTGACTCTGTCATGCACGATAAGCCACGACTTTGTCCTTTTCCCGTAAATAATGATCGACAAGAGGAGGAGCGGGTAGAAGTCAAGGAGATCTTGAGGATTAAGCCCATCATCGACCTGAAATCCTATCCTACGGCCAAGTTCCTCATGCAAGTCATGCCATGGGATCTCTAGCCTCCCCCTGTGACTCTACATTATAAATTATAACACTATAAATTAAAATTTCTCAGAGATTCACAGATTAACCATTCAGAAAACATCATAAACAGGATGATTTCGCACTGCGAATCTCTAGTACAAGAAGAAAGAACAGAAGATCATAAACACCAATTTTATGTGATGCCTGCAAATGTCACCACAACTTCCACAGATGTGAAATCAAGGGCTAGGACACCCAAACAACGTGTGACATTTGAATCTCCTCCCAACTAGAAACCATAGGTGTGCTAGGGAGACCTATTCCTACCAATTATTGTTGCATCACTAGTCAATAATAACATGAAGAGTTGAGCCGTTATTCTTCCCTCTCCATTGCTGGAGCATCAAGTGGACGAAAACTTGCCCTCGAAGAGGATATGTGGATTGTCTCCATGGCTATTGTGAGCTATATGGATTGAATATGAGAGTTATCACACCCGATATGTGATTTATAATCTAGGCTATGTCGATCAAATAAGCAAGTTCTCACAGTGAATATGCAATCCATTACATTGTTCAGTATGCGAGTTTGCAACGATGCCAATATCTATTCAGCTCCTTGTGATAGTTTGCAATTTCCAAGAATAGAGGTAGCGAACAAGATAGGGAAAAAGAGATATGACAAGTTGGTTGTAAGGTCCCACCTTACCAACCATCAATAGTATAGAGAGGTAAAGGTGACATTGAATACTATTACTCAATTTTAATTTTTAATTTATTTTTGTTTTACTCATAATATGACTAACTTAGCTATCATGTAATCATGTTCCTTCAACTATTTCAATGTAAGAGTATAGCATAAGAAGTCAGGGATAACTTTCCTTAAGACCAATTCGAAAACACATTTCCTATCAAGTTTAAAAGATCATAACATGTGCTCTTTTCATACTTATACATGAGCTCTAAGTAGGAGTGGAAATAAATTCTACCATAATTCCATGTTCAAACATTAAGCTAGATCAACCTATTTGATTTCCTAGATTATGCGAAATAAGATTCATTTATTGACTCTTTATATCGTAACCACAAAAGTATTATACTTATTTTACAAAAATCACATATAGGTGTATGAGTATTAACCTACCTATAGCAAGGTAACTGAGGGAAGAATATGTCTCTCTTCATCAATAAATCTAATAAATATGGTATGCTTATGAAATAGAATCACAAAATATATTGACCCAACAACATTTCCAAATTCATCAATTAAAATTCCCAATCCCAATTATTAAGCAATGCTGCAATCATGAGAATTATATAATGAATGTTGAAACAAAAGCAACTACCGTTACTAATTCAGAAGCATGTTATTCTTCAAAAAGTGTCATTTAAAACAATGAAACTGCATAAATTGGGCACAAGTAGTTGTTTTCTATAGTCATTGAGGCACAAAAATGCACCCATGAACACATGCAGCTAAGACAAAACCCATTATGCTGACTTGCAAAAAAATCCCACAAAAAGTCACTTTAAAATTGTTTCCAACAACCCCCCTTTTTCTATGAAAGATTTAGATAATAAAAGTAACAACAATCCTATTCTCTATTCACACTTCAACAAATTATTAAATTCATTTTCACATTTAGTGTTAGGAAATCAATTCACAAAAAGATAAAAAGATGGTTCAACGCCTTAGAATTCAGCCTCTTTGAGGGGGCAACCTCCTTTACATTACACAAATGAACAATTATTGGATGATACAAATGACAAAACCTCCTTTCTATATATAGGATTCTAAGGGGTCACAATATAACCAAGCCGACCTAACAATAAAAATATAAAGGCACAAAATAACAATAGTGGGATCTATGGCACAAAATAATAATATGGGGACAATGAGGCACAACAATAACAATAGGGTCAATGACAATAGTAATGGGGAATCAAATATTATAGGACCTAAATGCCCCTCCTTCAAAAAATTGTTGTCCTCAACGTGAGTAGTGTGGTGCCTCTGTAAAAAATTCTCATCTCACATGTGAATCTTCAACGGGTAAGTTCTTCCACTTGATGAATACTCGAAAATTGATCGATTTGAGCTGTCGAGTTCTTGTTTCTTTGACTGCTTTAGGTTCCAATATGATTTTTCCTTCCTCATCAAGTTCTGGCAATATTGTTTGAACTAGAACCTTGCCACCTATAACCTTCTTTAAGCGTGAAACATGGAAAACTGGGTGCACTCGGGAAGCTCCAGGAAGTTCCAATTTGTATGCCATAGTACTTATCTTTTGCAACACCTTGTGTGGACCATAATACTTTGGTGATAATTTATTATCCTTATTAGCTTGCTTGAGGGACATTTGTTTATATGGTTGTAGCCGTAGGAATACCCAATCACCTACATCAAAACTTATTCTGCTGCAATGTTGATTTGCCTACTATTTCATTCTATTCTGTGCCAAGGTAAGGGTATCGTTTAAGAGTTGGAGAACTTGTTGTTGATGCTCGATGTGATCTTCCACTGCTTGAACCTCAGAATTTTCTCTTAAATATGATGTGACGGATGGTGGATGATATCCATAAAGTGCCATAAATGGGGTCATTTTTGTTGTAGTATGGAAGGAAGTATTATACCGCCATTTAGCTAGAGGCAACCGTTTCACCCATTGTCTCTATTTATCAGATACAAACCAATGAAGATATCATTCCAAACATTTGTTTACTATCTCAGTTTTCCCATCAGATTGAGGATGATAAGATGAGCTATGAGCTAACTGAGTCCCAAGGCAAGAAAATAATTATGTCCAAAAATTTCTAGTGAAATGGGATCTCTGTCGCTTACAATAATCTTTGGGTTTCCATGTGGCTTTTGAATTGTTTCCATAAATGCAATAGAAACTGTACTCACTTTAAATAGAACAGATAATGCAAAAAAGTGTGCATACTTGGTAAGTCTATCAACTAACACCATGATAACACTTTTTCCTTCGGACTTGGGTAAACCTGTGATAAAATCCATTGAAACCTCCTCCCAACGTTGGCTTGGAATGGATAACGGTTGTAATAGTCCCGACGTCTTAGTTGTTTCAACTTTATTTTGTTGGCAAACCAAACATTCTGCACAAACTTTTGAATACTGGATTTAAGGTCATCCCAAAAAAATCCTTCTTAACCCTGTGGTAGGTTTTTAGAAATCCTGAGTGCCCTCCTAAGGGAGAGGTGTGAAATTCCCTAAGGATCTTTTGTTTGAGTTGGGAATTCTTACATAGGTATAACTGATCCTTGTACCATAACGTGTAGAATTTTGTAGAATTTTTCTACAAATTAGCTAGCTTTGATACCATGTAGAAATTTCAGCTATAGAACAAATCGACATATGCAATGTCCAAAAGCATAATACTTGTTCTACTTCTACAAAACATTAAGTGGAAGCAAAATCAAATTCATCAGCAACATCAAGTAGAAACATGCATAACTGATCAAGAGAAATAATCACACATAATACAAGATATATCTAGGGGAAAGCACCAGCATAAAACGCCAACCATGTATTGTCAATCAAGTGGAAATCCTCTTCACAATACAAAAAGAATCAACTCTCAAGCTATCCAATTCTCAATGAACTATGAAGATATGAAGATATGTCTCATGAAGCAACCAAGCACTATATATAAAGGCTTTACCTATGGTCCAATCCCTATTTTCTTGCACAATTTGCTTAGGAAATAATAGCAAAAGCATATGCAATTAATTCCAAACATACCAAGTCAACATATGGTCCAACTACGCAATCTTTGAGGACACTAGTTCCTTAATCATGCAAAAACTACTTACTAGAAATAGTCAAGAATCTCATAGTACAATGTCCCACATCTGATCTCAACTGGGTCTCTGACAGAACTGACATGCAACAGTTATCCATGAGTGAATCCTCAATTATCTAAAATAATAGTTGTCACATGCATGCAAGCATTAACAAACTATATTTTATTATTTTAACAACTTGTTAAAATAATCTAACTGGACTTGACTAGTTAGAACTAAGTCAACTGATTCTTCCATATAAGAAACTCATACTTATTCCCTCAATTAGTGGAGGAAATTAAGGATAAATTCCTCAATCAGTGGGACAACCCTATGTGCATGCTCACAAAGACTTCAAATTCAAATTTCCTTAACTAATTAACTCAACTGAATTAATTAATTAATATTTCGAACTGCTGTTAAGATCAAAATTAATTTTACTTCCTATAGATAGACTAGGAAGTGCTATAAGTAGGAAGGGACCCATAAATGCTATTTTTAGAAATTTCTATTTTTAGGAGTTTCACCTCTCACCCAATGTGGCCGATGACCTCACTGTCCAAACTGCTATTTTTAGACATGTTATTTTTAGCATGTCTATTTTTAACACATTCTAAATTTAACATTTCTTGTTGCACATTTTTCAACACTCACTCTCAACAAGAAGGACTTTCTCTCAAACCCGATCCTGTAACTCTAGAATGTTCTGCATGCAACACATCTACCCTGTCCACTTGCTCCAACAACACTTGGAACAAAAAAACTCCCAACTGACCACTCTGTTGTGCTAGGAACATACTCTGATGCTGAAGCTCTACCTACTACTGAAAAGTGCTCCCTCTCTAAAATCTGCGCTACTGCAACATCTCCATGCATCTCGCACCATTGCACACCTCTCTGTGCCACCTAACACTGTACAAAATATTTATGCCTCTCGCATTACTACACCCTGCTAGCTATGTGATGTCTTGGGATTCCCTACACTGTCACTCTCTCTGCCGCTCCATCCACATCTATCTCTACCCAATCAATCAGTTCCTACTACTCCACATCGGGGCTCCTATAGCAAGGTCTCATCTAAGAGGTTGGGTACCTCAAGGATCTTGCCCCTCCTCCTTGGGATGATCACTTTATATTGCCCCACCTCCAACGTGGAGGTATGGATTCATGTGATCCCTCGGCCCACCTGGCTCGAAGTTTCACCCTATTGGAGGTCTCTACATGAGTAGAATTGATATCCACTCAGCTTCCCCCTGTTGTGGTTGCTCCACAACCTCCTGAAGCTACTGCACCAATCGTGGCTCCTCCACAATCATCTGAGACTTCTTCTGGCTCTGCATGTTGAGAGGTAATATACCCTCCTTCTCAGCCACCAAGCGTCCATCATTTCCCTTGTTGCTCAAGGCTTTGCATGCATCTTGAACCTCAAGATCATACAGGTTCTTGACCCATGAACCAATCTGCTTCACCTATCTAGTGATGATGTGTCTAAGGAAAAACTTTCCCTTACTGAAAACCTCATCATAGCCCCTGTCTTCTAGCATCGTGATCAACACCAAGTTTCTCTTCAGTCCCAGTACATACTTCACATTGGTCAAGGTAAGGCGAAATACATGCTCCCTCTGAAAAATAACTATGCCTACACCTGAGGCATTATACTTTTCATCATTACCCATCGCTATGAGTATCTAGAGATCTTTCTCCTTCAAAGTACTGAACAAATTCTTGTTGTCGGTCATGTGGAAAGAAGCTCCACTATCAAGAAACCAGCCACTTCCCACCATGGATGAAACCATGCAATTGAGGAATGAAAAATCCAACTCAAATTGTGAAGCAAGTGCCTCACCTTCAAATCCTTCCCCAGATCCCTTCTTGGATTTCCTCTGTGGACAATTTGCATCATAATGGCCCACGTCATGACAACGAAAGAATCGCACTTTCAATTTGTCAACCTTCTTCCCATCACTGGAAGAACTGGATTTGGAAAGAGAAACCTTCTCCCTCCCCTTCTTTGCCTTACTCGCTAAAGCACAATTCTCCTCATCATGAACAGATGAAGAATTGTCTCTAGTGCTCTGTCTAATCTCCGCCTACATCAAATCTGACCATAGTCGTTCCAAATCTCGCAGTTTCTCCCTTCCATTCACCGAGTCCTAGTAGCTATGCCAGCTCTTAAAAAGGCCAAGGAGTGCTAGACTCATCATATCCTCATTCGATGTCACGACTCGTACACTTGCAAGCTCATCCCTGCATGTGCTGAGCTTGGGCAGATACATAGAGATTGTCTCATCCCTTTCACACTTGATCTTTCTAAGTTTGTCCTTCAATGTCAGTTTCCTTTGATCACTGCTATTCTAATATAAATCTTTCAATGTTTTCCACATTGCATGCAGAGTCTCCTTCCCATGGAGGCTCAAGACAATGTGATCTCACACTCCCTCCAAGAGAATTCTCCTAGCTCTAGTCACACACTTCCTCCATTCCACCTGCTCAGTCTTGTCAGTGGGCTTAGTAATTTCTTGATCAATGAAATCCTTAAGGCCATTATCTTCCAAAACTGCCTCCATGTGATCCTTCCAAGCTATATAGTTTGAGCTGCCATCAAGGGCATACTCAAGCCTCAAACCATAGATCACAATCGATGAAATAGATGTGATAAGAACTTGAGATCTATATTAAGAATAAGAAACTTTGAATTCCTCCTGCTAGTATACTATTCTTTCTTGATCACCTGTGCTCTAATACCATGTAGAATTTTGTAGAATTTTTCTACAAATAACACATAACCCAAGATATATCCACGGGAAAGCACCAGCATAAAACCCCAAACATGTATTATCAGTCAAGTGGAAATCCTCTTCACAATACAAAAAGAATCAGCTCTCAAGCTATCCATTTCTCAATGAACTATGAAGATATGAAGATATGTCTCACAAACAAACCAAGCACTGTATATAAAGGCTTTACCTATGGTCCAATCCCTATTTCCTTGCACAGTTTGCTTAGGAAATAATAGAAAAAGCATATGCAATTAATTCCAAGCATACCAAGTCAACCTATGGTCCAACTACGCAATCTTTGAGGACACTAGTTCCTTATTCATGCAAAAACTACTTACTAGAAATAGTCAAGCATCTGATAGTACACTATCCCACATTTGATCTCAACTGCGTCTCTGACAGAACTGACATGCAACAGTTATCCATGAGTGAATCCTCAATTATCTAAAATAATAGTTGTCACATGCATTGCAAGCATTAACAAACTATATTTTATTATTTTAACAACTTGTTAAAATAATCTAACTCGACTTGACTAGTTAGAACTAAGTCAATTGATTCTCTCATTATAGAACTCATACTTATTCCCTCAATGAGTGGAGGAAATTAAGGATAAATTCCTCAATCAGTGGGACAACTCATGTTGCATGCTCACAAAAGACTTCAAATTTGAATTTCCTTAACTAATTAACTCAACTGAATTAATTAATTAATATTTCCAACTGGTGTTAAGATCAAAATTAATTTTACTTCCTATATATAGACTAGGGACTGTATAAATAGGAAGGGACCCAAAAATGCTATTTTTAGAGCTTTCTATTTTTAGCAGTTTCACCTCTAAACCAATGTGGCCAATGACCTCACTAGCCAAACTGCTATTTTTAGACATGCTATTTTTAGCAGGTCTATTTTTAGCACATTCTAAATTTATCATTTCTTGTTGCACATTTTTCAACATAACGAATCATTTTTCCAACTAAATGTATGAGATGTACTGGGATCTTGTTGTATCTTTTGAATGAGTACCCACACTTCCTTGTCATTCTTCCATTCATGCCTTGCTTCATTTATCCAATCTGGTTTGATAATAGAAATGGCACAAAGAAATTCTTCCACATCCTCATCTTTTCTTGAGAGTGCATCTGCCACAACATTTTGCTTGCCTTTTCTGTAGATGATTTCAAAGTCATAGCCCAACACCTTTGTGGCCCATTTTTTCTACTCTTCTAAAGATAAACTTTCTTCCAAAAATTATTTAAGACTATCATGATCTATTTTTACCTTGAAGTGTCTTCCCATTAGGTAGGGTGACCATTTCTTAAGTGCATGTAGTATTTCGAGCATTTCCTTCTCATAAATAGCTTTGTGCAAATACTTTCATTTGATTGGATGATTTTCCAAAGAAATGGGTCTTTGTTATTGCATTAAAATAGCACCAATTCCATTTCTTGAGGCATCACATTCCACAATAAAGGCTTTTTTGAAGTCTGATGTAGCTAAGATGGTGCTTCGCACATTGCCCTTTTAAATTGTTCAAAGTGTTGGGCTGTGTTATATTCTTTCCACAACTAACCTACGTAGTGAACCGGGGGGTTAGAGGGGGGGCAGGGCCCCCCCTTCGTTGTCTCGATTGCGCAGCAGGGGGGTCACGGGGGGGCGGGTAGCCCCCTCTACGAGATCCGGGGCAACGCCCTGGGAAAGTTTTTTTCTTGGACCCTATATTAGGTTGGGCGAACCTACCTATGGTTTTTCGGTCCATGGTTTTGGACGCGATGGTTTTCGGTCCATGGTATTGGATGCTTCGGCATGTATAAATATGTAATGTAACGTTGAAAGGAACATAATGAAAAATCAAGCTAGTAGTCCCGGTCTTGGGATCTAGGGGAAAATCTCTATGCATATGTGTTTTATGTGTTATGCTCTCACATTTTTTATTTTCTTTGTTTTAGAATTCGTATGTAGGTAATTTCTGTACAGGGTTAAAACCTACATTTGTTATCAGAGCTGTTTTGGCTTCAAGGGGACACCTTTGTTGCTGAGGGGTTTCGCTTGGGCCTGTGGTAGACCCTGTTCAGTGGCAGATCTGCGAGATCAATTCTGGTGGTGAAAGAAGATGGCGAGCGGCAGAAAGATAGAGATTGAGAAGTTCAATGGTCAGAATTTTGAGTTCTGGAAACTCAAGATGGAGGATCTGTTGGTGGATAAAGATTAGTGGATCAAGGTAGATCTGGGTACTAAACCAACGAAGTGACCAATGAATAATGGAAGAAGTTGGATCGGAAGGCAAAGTGCACAATACGATTGTGTGTCTGAGATTCAGCATTGCTGAATGTATCAGGGGAAGCTATGGCGAAGGCTCTGTGGGACAAGTTAGGGACTTTGTACCAATCTAAGTCTCTGGTGAATAAACTATTCCTGCGGAAAAAGCTGTATAACTTGAGGATGAATCATGGAGACTCGGTGACAGAGCATCTAAATGCGTTTAATACTGTGGTAAGTCAGTTATCATCTGTTGATATTAAAATTTCAGATGAAGATAAGTGCATCAGTTTGTTGTGTTCTCTACCAGATTCGTGGGATAGTCTGGTTATTGCAATAGGTAGCAATGCAACTGCTTTGCAGTTTGATGAAATAGTCTCAGCCTTGTTGACGAAGGAGATGAGACGAAAAAATATGGACAACCAGAATGGTGATGCCTTGTCTGTACGAGGACGGTCCCAGAATAGAAACAAAAAAAAGCCATCGAGTGGGAGATCTAAATCTAGAGGGAGATCTAAATCTCCAGGAAAACCTATAAAGGTGGTGTGCTGGAAATGCGGAAAGGAAGGGCACTTCAGAAGGGATTGTAAATATAAAGCTTCTGCTAAAGGAAAGGGATCTGATGATGCTCCTTCTGCAGAGGCAAAAACCACCTCAGATGAAGGTGGGGATGTGTACTTGGCTTGTTCAAGTACACATGTAGATCGTGAGGCATGGTTAATTGACTCAGCGCATCCTTTCACTTCACTCCCCATAGAGAGTGGTTCTGTGAGTATGAGAAATATGATGGTGGTGATGTCTTCTTAGGAGATGATAGGAAGGCTAGAACCATTGGTCGTGGAAAAGTAAAGCTGAAGTTGCATGGTGGAAAGGTTAGAACCCTTCCGGGTGTTCTACATATTCCTGCATTGGCCAGAAATCTGATTTTTGTAAGCAAGTTGGATGATGCAGGTGTAAAGACAGTGTTCGAGAAGGATACATGCAAGATGGTTCGAGGAGCACTCATATTGATGCGGGTAGTTCGGATTGGAACTCTGTAGAAGTTGCAAGGTAGCACTGTTGTTGACAGGTGCAATAGTTCTATGGTTTATGAAAATGGAGCAGAAAATCTAGTGGTATCTGGAGAGAAGACCATGCTGTGGCATCAAAGGCTTGGACATATTGGAGAGAAGGGCCTCCGAATACTTCATGGTAGAGGTATCGTAGAAGGTATGAGTAATAGCTCTCTGGATTTTGATTTCTGTGAAAATTGTGTATATGGGAAGCAGAATCGGGTGAGTTTCCCCTCTAGTGGTAAGAGAATGAAACAAATATTGGAGCTTGTGCATAGTGATGTGTCTGGACCTGTGAAAGTTCCATCACTAGGTAAGTCGGTGTTCTATGTATCATTTATAGATGACTTCTCAAGGAATACATGGATATATTTCCTTAAGAATAAATCTAAAGTCTTTGACAGGATTAAAGAATTTAAGGCTCTGGTGAAAAATTAGAGAGAGAAGAAGATAACGGTGCTGAGGACAGATAATGGTGGAGAATTCTGCAGCAAGGAAATTGAAGAATTCTGTAAGAAGTGTGGTATAGCACGACAGAAGACTACTCCACATACACCTCAGTAAAATGGAGTTGAAGAAATAATGAACAAGACATTGATGGAAAGGGCAAGAAGCATGCTCGTTGGTGCCGGGTTAGGAGAGGAATTCTGGGCAGAGGCGGTGGATACTACATGTTACCTGGTCAATATGTCACCTGCATTAAGACTCCACAAGAAGTGTGGACTGGTAAGAAACCCTCTCTTTCACATCTGAAGGTATTTGGATGTGATGCATATGTACATATTCCAAAGGAGAAACGAACCAAGTTGGATAGTAAATCTGAAAAGTGCATCTTTATTAGGTATGAGGATGGTTTGAAGGGTTATAAGCTTTGGAACCCAGTAACACGGAAGGTTGTGTACAGTCGAGATGTGGTGTTCAGAGAGGTGAAAGATGTTATTAAACATGAAGTCCAACCAAAGGAACCTGTGAAGATAGAGTTTGAACTAAAGGAGGAAGAATCAGACTCTGTAGCAGAGGAGGAATCAGAAGATGAAGAGCCACAAACTCCGGCTATTAGAAGATCAGTTCCAGAGAGAAGGCAGCCAGAAAGGTATAGTCCATCTGCTTTATGTTCAAATTTTACTTTGTCTATTACTCATGATGATCCCAAAACTATGAAGGAAGCAGTGGATTTAGAGGATGGAAAACTCTAGAAAGAGGCCATGGTTGATGAAATGGCATCTTTGCACGAAAATGAGGCTTGGGATTTGGTGGAGTTGCCGGCTGGAAGGAAACCCATTGGCAGCAAATGGGTGTCCAAGAAGAAGACAAATGTAGAAGGGAAGGTGGAGAAATACAAAGCTCGGTTGGTAGCAAAATGTTATTCCCAGGTGTTGGGAATTGATTTTCATGATATTTTTTCTCCTGTTGCCAAGGTAACTTCTAATAGATTACTTTTATATGTTGCTATTACTTTTTATTTTGAGGTAGAATAGATGGATGTGAAGACAACATTTCTTCACGGGGATTTGGAAGAAGAAATTCTACATGAAGAAACCTGAAGGCTTTGCGGTGAAGGGTAAGAAAGAACTAGTATGCAAGTTAAAGGAGTCTCTGTATGGGTTGAAACAATCACCAAGGATGTGGTATCAAAAATTTGATACATTTATATGGGGACTTGGCTTCATGAGAAGCAAAGTAGATCACTATGTGTATTTTAAATTAATTGGTGACCATGTTATTTATCTAGTCTTGTATGTGGATGATATGTTGCTAGTTGGAAATGACAAAGAAATTATTCAGGATTTGAAGACCCAATTGTCCTCCAAATTCGACATGAAAGATCTCGGTGGTGCAAAATATATTTTGGGCATGGAAATTAAAAGAGATTGGGCAAAGAGGAAGCTCTGGTTAAACCAGAGGAAGTATGTCGAGACAATATTGTAGACGTTTAATATGCAGGATACTAAACCAGTGAAGGTTCCTATTCCTGTAGGTGTGAGGTTATCTGTTGAATAGTGTCCCAAGACACAAGAAGAGGAAGAGGACATGTCCCGTGTTCCATATGCAATTGCAGTCAGTAGCTTGATGTATGCAATGATCTGTACTAGACCAAACATTGCACATGCAGTGGGAGTATTGAGCAGGTTTATGTCAAAACCAGTGAAGAAGCACTAGACAGCAGTGAAGCGATTTTTCACGTATTTGCGTGGCACTAGTGATTATGGTTTGTGATACCAAGGAAGACCAAGATTTGACAGAGTGCTGGATATTCATGGCTTTGTTGATGCAGACTAAGCTGGAGATGTGGATGAGAGAAGATCTACAAGTGGGTATGTGTTTAACCTATTCGGAGGTGCAGTCAATTAAATGAGTAAGAAACAATCTGTAGTGGCACTATCAACTACAGAGTTAGAATACATAGCAGCCACTCATGCAAGCAAGGAAACAGTTTGGTTGCAGAGATTGTGTTCAAGTATGGGGTTAGTATAGGGAGCTATAAGGATAGACTGTGACAGCCAAAGTGAATTTTCTTGGCAAAGAACCCTACTTATCATTCAAAGACAAAGCACATTGATGTTCAGTATCACTTTCTGAGGGATATGATAGAAGACAAAAAGGTGTTGCTGGTAAAGGTGGACACTTTGAAGAATACTACAAATGTATTGACAAAATATGTGAGCTCTGAGAAATTCTCTTGGTGTAGAGAAACAATGGTCGTTTCAAGGCTGGAAAAATGACTAAGCTCTTCGGTCCATGGTTTTGGACGCGATGGTTTTCGGTCCATGGTATTGGATGCTTCGGCATGAATAAATATGTAATGTAAAATTGAAATGAACATAATGAAAAATCAAGTTGGAATTTCCGGTTTTGGGATCCAGGGGAAAATATTTGTGTATATGTGTTTTATGTGTTATGCTCTTGCATTGTTTATTTTCTTTGTTTTAGAATTCGTATGCAGATAATTTCTGTATAGGGTTAAAACCTACACAAAGTTATTTATTGCTTTTGGAGATCATGAGAATGCATCTTTCTTCAATAATGTTGCTAGAGGTGCTACTATTCTCCCATAATTCTTAACAAACTTGTGATAATACCCTCTCAACTTGAGAAATCCTTGTAGATGCTTTATGGATGTGAGGATTTTCCATTCCTTAATGGTTTTAATTTTGCTAGGGTCTACCTTAACACCTTCATGAGATACAATATGACCCAAATATTCCACCTCTTGTACTCCAAAGAAACATTTGGACATTTTTGCATATAATTGTTTCTCCTCCAATAGTTTGAGCACCATGTCAACATGTTGGACATGATCCTTCCAAGACTTGTTGTAGATTAGTATATCATCAAAAAATTCTAACAAAAAATTCTAAGGGATGGTTTGAAAATGGAATTCATCAAAACTTGAATTGTAGAAGGTGCATTAGTAAGGCCAAAAGGCATGACCAAAAATTTAAAATGGCCCTCATGAGTTCTAGATGTTGCTTTTGGAATATCTTTAGTCTTCATTCTGATTTGATGATATCCTAAATGAAGATCCAACTTGGTGAAATAAATTGATCCATGCAATTCATCCAATAATTCATCAATGACAGGAATGGGAAATTTAACTTTAATAGTGAGCTTGTTGATCTCCCTATAATTCGGAAACATGCGCCATGATCCATCCTTCTTGTGAACCAATACTACTAGAGGAGAGAAAGAACTTTGACTAGGTTGAATTATACTAGCCTCTAGCATTTCTACAACCATACGTTCAATTTCACTCTTTTTGACATAGGGACTTCTGTAAGGCCTAATGTTTGGAGGAACACTTCCTAGAATCAAATTTATAGAATGATCATGATCACGAATAGATGGGAGGTTTTTGGGAGTCTGAAATACCTTGGAATGATTGTCCAAGACTTTTTGGAGATCTAGAGAAATGGATGATTTCGATGTGGGAACCTCTAGTGAACATAATTGTACAATTATGCCTCGTTGTTCTTTCTTTAGAAGCTTTGTCATTCCATTAGAGCTGATTATCTTTCCCGGTTTCCTTACGATACCCCTTAATTAAATTTACTTTCCTTCTGAAGAGAATTTCATGAAAAGTTTTTGAAAATTAAAAGCTATTGCACCCAAGGATTGTAGCCATTGGACTCCTAGTACAACATCAACACCTCCCATTGGAATGAAAAGCATTGGGCTGGTCAATACATATTCTCCCATGCATAACTTGATATTATGGCACTTTCCAGAGAAATTTATTGTTCCTCCATTTGCAACCATCACTTAACACTCTGGTGCTGGATATAAGAAGAAATTCAATTCTTTTGCTACCTTACAATGAATAAAATTGTGGG
>APFE030920930.1:92544-139471 GCA_000404065.3 Pinus taeda
TCTCATAATATTTTTCAAATCTCTCCTACTCTTGGTATCACAATGCACCTCCCTCCCCCTAAGTGAGAATACATGAGACACATATATAGGAGGAGCAACAAATTATTGTCATAAAAGAGGAGTAATATGTATGCATTGTATTCTATTTAGAGGAATGTAACTCATTCCATTAAGGAGAGGTATGCATGCCTTAGTTAAGCATAGTGTAACTTATGGATTAAAGAGAGCATAAGAAGAATCTTTTATGATATGTATTTAATGAGTTGAAGAGGAATATGCCATTCTTTGATGAGTGCATAAAATAGAGTGTAATGTATTATTAAAAGAGAGAGATTTACATAGAGACATGAGAGTCACCAAGGAGAGAGGTGTTAAGTGATTGAGGAGATGAAGGTGACTTGTAATTCTCTTTTAATAATAATATCATAGTCTCATAAAAGATAATAATATTAATATTAATAATATTTAGGTTTAATTCAAAATTGAACTATTATGATTGATTAATGATAACTGAAGTGATTTTCCTTCCACTATACTTGATTGCCAATTTATTTAAGGAGATTTACTATTTTTCGAAAATCATGGTTGAGATGCTAGACACGACTTTCTATTTTTAGAAATTCACTCTAGGATTGTTAGAAAAGAGGTCTTATTAAGGAAATTCATCCCTTATCTTTCCATGACTTGTATTTTTCTTTCAAAAAATAGGGATTCCATACCCCTAATGCATGCATCTTTGTGCCTTAATAGATTGAGGACTCTACACCCTAATCTACTCTAAAGATCCAAGATTCCACAACTTGATCTTTTTAAATATTTAAGACTCCGTGCCCTAAACATTTTATTATATATACAAGACTCTGTGTCTTTATCTTTCATGGATTTAGGACTTTGCCACCTAATTTCCATGGCTTCTCATCTACTATGCTTTGAAACTCCACACTTGACCTTAAGGTATTGATTGTGGGCTCATACCCATCTGATGGTTCATTGGTAAGGCCTTGTTCCACGACATGCACACATCACAATCTCATAGATCAAAGGAATCAATTAATTTCATAATTAACTTATTCACATTTTTACCAAAGATTTTGCATGACTTCCACAACCATTTTGGTTCTAGAGAAATGACTTTTGCAGCCATTTAAAATTTGCACATCCTTGTTTGAAAATAGCCATGTTCCATATCATATCGTGCTCAATATAAGATTAAGCATATAAAATCATAAAAATCATGTATCATGACTTCCATAGTCATTTATAATTTGAGCATCCTTGTTTGCAAATAATTATGTATGTGCCACATATTGCTCACTACAAGATTAAAAATATATAATCGTATAAATCATGTATCAGCCATAATACATAATTAACTATATGTTCCACATAACCCTGATCATCCATGGATCTATGTGTCTCAATCCTGAATCAACGTCTATGTCATACACATATTTTTTAACTAAGATACCAAAAAAGAAAACATCGATAATATGTTCTTAACCAAAATCAATTCTTATACACACAACCATAGATATTATCCTAAGCACACAACAACTAGGTGACCCAAACCAGGTCTATAGCATATAAGCATGTACATAAGTTTCTCACGCATAATATTATATCATTATATCAAAATCACCCTCTCTAAGTGTCATCAAAGCTATCTCGCCAAGAAGGGAGACTACATATTCCCCCTCTTGGGTTAAACTTGGCCCGAAGTTTTTCCTATAGTCATAAGATACTTTGTTATTTTCAATTCTCCTATCACTATGGTGTTAACCTTATGTATATGCATTTGACATATTTTTCTTGATGCCAAACCATAGTTTAATGTTTTCTAAATTGGAAGAAACTCCATGAAAACCAAAACATACCATTCTTAATCAAGTAGAAAATATATCCATGCCATATTAAGCATGTTTCTATATAAAAGGTTGAATATTTCTATATCAAAACCAACCATACAATTTATAGCACCATATCAAAATACTATTTTATGTAATTGATATGACATCTAATTAAGATATCTATAATATTTTGATATTCTACATGTTCTTTTTCATAGTCTACATGAATCCTACATGCGTCATCTTCTTGGTTCTGTATTAAGTTGAGCTTTCCAAGCTATAAATAGCTCACACATTAGTTTAAAAAAAAAAAAATAGTGGTCCCTCCCATCTTACAATCAAATTTTCATGCAAGAAGCCTAAAATCATCCACATACAACTGCCATTGAAACAATGCAACAAAACACGATGTCATATATAAAACCAACTCTTACATCTCACTTAATTTATGTCTTCTCAATCCAAGTTTCCCCTTTTCATTCCATAAGACATTCTTGCAATCAAAATATTTAGGATCTACCTATAGCTTTTACTAAACGCTTAATCTTTAGGAAAAATGACAATTTTAGGTTTAAGACACCATTTTATTTTATTTTTTAACTAACAAGCTAAGGTTCCATACAACCCTCATTGACCCACTTTTGTATTATAGACCATTCCTTTAATTCCCATAATCTTCATTATTATTCACTTCTCTTACTTGAGAATCAATTATGAATGATTCAGTGAGAAGATGTTCATTCCAAAAATAACTAAATATATCTTTAGAAGATGTTCATTCCAAAAATAATTAAATATATCTTTTCAAAAGTGGCTTGTAATCAAGAACAACTTTTGTAATTATACAAATACAATATCTATATTATTGAATCTATCTTGATAACTCTAAGACAATTTGTTTTCCCACTGTAAAATCACTTGTAATTTCTATTCAATAATTGATCAATCCATTTGGTTTCACGTCTTATTCCTTACTATTAATACATACACACAAACAAAAAAAACAAGTAATGAAAACCATATATTTCTCAAATTATTAAGAATCTTGTTGATTCTAAATAAGATTTAGACTATCATAAAGACATTTCTAACCTAAGGATAGATTTTTTTTTTTACTACGTCTCAAAAGATTATAACCTTTTGCATGACTACTAACTACTCATACAACCATACACCCAAGAAAAAAAGTCATAAAGCCTTCAATCTCTTCCATTCCACATATAATACAATCATCTTAGGCTTCTAAATCATGCAAGAATTCAGATTCATCAAAATGTGATCTCACTCTCCTTCAATTTCTCCCTCCAAAAATATCACTTTTGTAAAACAAGAACTCAACTAAGCTTTTCATTAATCACATGCTTTTTTCTTTCAGTTTAAATAAAACAAAGTTCTCACCACATAAAAATTTTATCTTCTATACATGTTATTCTCTTAACAATTTACAAGTTAATCAAATTCCAAGAAAGAAGTTCATCAAGTTCATAAACAATATGAATTTTGACTCAATCACCTAACTAGGAATAGTTTATAGTAGTTCATAAGTTAAACCCTCATAATTTCTCTAATTAATTTGGTTAAATAGAATTCAAACATTATTCAAGTCACAAAATAATTAAAGGGACTATTATGGCTTTCCTGTACCTAATTTGTCTTCAGCCAATAGAAATGATATTTCATCAACTTATCACAATAATATTTTTCTAGATTTCAATCATTTGAAATCATTTTAATTCTACCTAAATCCAACACATACAAAATAATGAAAATACTAGAGCATAGATACCTATTTCACACTTGACTCCATATATCAAAATCATTTATTCCAAACATTCTAAACCACCTAATGGTGTTTAGTATACCAATCTTAGTATCTTCATTTGTAATAAAAATAAAATAATGGATTTAAATCTCAAGCAAATTCATGTTACTAATCTCTATCCATAGATAATCAATCCTCCTTAATCATGTGTGAGATTTCATCAAAATATTTTTGTTCATTCTAACGAGAACAATTACTTAACTCATAGATATATGTTAGTGTGGATTCGGCACCCATACCTTACCTCATTACTTAGCTCATAGATACACGTTAGTATGGATTCCACACCTAGACATTTGCTCATAGATATATGCTAGTATGAACTCCACACCCATACATAACTTAGGGCAAACATAACATTCAAGTGTTCCTTCAAACAACTTCCACAAACCTTCATGCACTAGTCATTTAAGCCTCTTGTTTATTAGGAAGGTCATACTTCAACCTAGTATTTGAGTAATTTCAAGTTATTTGATACATAAAGTGAACCCAAACTATGCAAAGTCATGTCAAATAAATCACATGAATTCCATTTTTGCTCATTAAGAATGTATTCCCAAATAATATTTTAACACATCAAATTAATGCACAGACATTACTCTTGAATCTTCATTCACAGTTAAAAGTGACACCCTTCAAGTTAGCTGATGTTAAGTTTCCATTAGTGCAGGTAAGAAAAGAGTCAAAATTAACACGACAAACTCAATCTTCATGTTAACTGAATATTGGAATTACACTTGACGCACATTCCCAAAGAATACACACCAATTCCATCATGCTATAGTTTAGATTAGGCTAATAGTTTTCTTGGTAGATACAATTTCAACTAGTAGAGATGGCTAGTAGGCCCATATCACATTGAAAATGATGCATTCAACATATATTCAACCATGCATCCACTCCACATATCTCACTCACCCATTGAAAATCAAACCATTCACATGCTTGGGTTTAACCCCAACTTCTCAAGCACATCCTTTCCCTACATGTCTTTAAGTACTTTATCATATTTCTTATAATTCGTCTTAACAAAAATATAAATGAATATAAGAAGCCATTCTTTTTCTTTGACAGGTTTCTAAATGACATAATAATAATAATATCCTTTATGCAACCAATATGCATCCAAGTCAACATACACAATAATTCAACATGCATGAAAAATAACCATTCATGCATCAACCTACAGGCAAGCATGTTGGCCTATTGGGCCCTAGTGTTTTAACCACGCTCTCATACCATTTGTAAGGTCCCACCTTACCAACCATCAATAGTATAGAGAAGTAAAGGTCACATTGAATACTACTACTCAATTTTTATTTTTATTTTATTTTCGTTTTATTCATAATATGACTAACTTAGTTATCATGTAATCATGTTCCTTCAACTATTTCAATGTAAGAATATAACAAAAGAAGTCAAGGATAACTTTCCCTTAAAACCAATTCCAAAATGCATTTCCTCACAAGTTTAGGAGATCATAACATGTGTTATTTTCATACTTATACATGAGCTCTAAGTAAGAGTGGAAATAAATTCTACCATAATTCGATGTGCAAATATTAACCTAAATCAACCTATTTGATTTCCTAGATTATGCTAAATAAGCTTTATTTATTGACTCTTGATATCATAACCACAAAAGTATTATACTTCTTTTACAAAAATTACATATAAGTGTATGAGTATTAACCTACCTATAGCAAGGTAACTAAGGGAAAAATATGTATCTCTTCATCAATAAATCTAATAAATATGATATGTTTATGAAAAAGAATCACAAAATGTATTGACCCAACAATATTTCCAAATTCATAAATTAAAACTCTCAATCCCAATTATTAAGGCAATGCTGCAATCATGAGAATTATATAATGAATGTTGAAACAAAAGCAACTATTGTTACTAATTCCAAAGCATGTTATTCTTCAAAAAGTGTCATGTAAAACAACGAAACTACATAAATTAGGCACAACTATTTGTTTTCTACAGTCATTGAAGCACAAGAATGCACCCATGAACACATGTAGCTCACACAAAACTCATTATGCTCACTTGCAGAAAATCCTATAGAAAGTACTATAAAATTGTTTTCAATAACCCCCATTTTCTATGAAAGATTTAGATAATAAAAGTAACAACAATCTTATTCTATATTCACACTTCAGAAAATTATTAAATTAATTTTCACTTTCATACCAAAAACTTGCAAACATAAGAAGCCACATCCATCGAATAGTCTATTCATAAATTTCTAGTACATAAAAACTATGGTAAGTATGAATTTTACTCTAACAATTTATATGCACAAAAACTAGAGCCATTCACGTCTTTTGAGAAACACTTTGCATGACGGTAAGTAGGACTTTTACTCTAATAATTTATATGCACAAAAACTACAAGCATTCATGTCTTTTGACAAACACTTTGCATGATGGTAAGTAGGACTTTCAATATAACAATTTATATGCACAAAAACTATAGCCATTCATGTCTTTTCACAAACACTTTGCAAACATGTAATATACAACCATTGAGGCATTTTGACAAACACTTTGCAAGGATGCAATCTACAACCATTGAGGCATTTTGCCAAATACTTGGCAAGAATGAATTTGACATTCTTCTTCAACCTATTCAACTCAGAAAATTCATAAATTGAAATTTCAAATGTTTGCATCTTAAACAAGGACTAAATAATCTTAGTTTTTCATCAAAAACTTGAAAACACACGCGTATAATTGACAACAACAATATGTAAAATCACCCACATTTTCGATCTCATTCTGAAAAGTAATCTTTTGGAATCAAATGTGGAGTTAAATGGTCAATTGGCATGGATACCCCGTGAGGTTGAGCAGAAAAGTAACATAAAGTTCGAGAGATGCGATTTATTAAAACAACAACAACAAAAACATTCCTACTATCTCATTTATCACTTATTCAAACACTTAGTGTGCAAAATTCATCTACAGTTGTACATGGCGAAAAAAAAAACTCAAATTTATGATAATATGGTATTGTAGTCAACTCATGGCAACCTACAATGGACAAAAATTCATTATAAAAAGAACTTAAAACTTTGGCAACACATTATTGTTTTAATCCCTCTTCATCTACATTCTCAACTACAGCTGCCATTCATTATTTGTTAGCTCGTAAATATATCTATAAATATCTCATAAACATTCACAAGTAGCAATTTCTAAAGAATTTTAAAGTTCTACAACACTTTTAAATTAATAATAAACTAAACTTTCAAGAATGCTTATGAACATGTCTTTAATGAGTTGAAGAGGAATATGTCATTCTTTGATGAGTGCATAAAATATAGTGTAATGTATTATTAAAAGAGAGAGATTTACATAGATCCATGAAAGTCATGAGGAGAGAAGTATGAAGTGATGGAAAAGATGAAGGTGAAGTGTAATTCTCTTTTAATAATAATATCATAGTCTCATAAAAGATAATAATAATATTAATAATATTGAGGTTTAATTTGAAATTGAACGATTATGATTGATTAATGATAAGTGAAGTGATTTTCATTCTTATGTAAGGTGATTTACTATTTTCGGAAAGTCATGCTTGAGATCTAGACATGACTTTCTATTTTTAGAAAGTCACTCTAGAATTATTAGAAAAGAGGTTTTATTAAAGAAATTCATCTGTGAGCTTCCCATGAGTGGTATTTTTCTTGATTCCATACCCCTATTGCATGCATCTTCGTGCCTTAGTAGATTGAGGACTTTGTGCCGTGATCTACTCTAAAGATCAAAGATCCAAGATTCCGCACTTTGATCTTTTTCAATATTCAGGACTCCATGCAGTAAACATTTTACTATATATAAAAGACTCGATGTCTTTATTTTTGATGGATTTAGGACTATGAGCCCTAATTTCCATGGCTTCTCATCTACTGTGCTTTGAAACCCCACCCTTCACCTTAAGTTACTCATTGTGAGCTCATACCCATCTCATGGTTCATTGGTAAGGCCTTGTTCCACTACTTACACACATCACAATCTCTTAGATCAAAGGAATCAATGAATTTCATAATTACTTATTCACTTTTTACCAAAGATTGTGCATGACTTCCACAACCATTTTGGTTCTAGAAAAATGATTTATGCAGCCATTTAAAATTTGAACATCCTTGTTTGAAAATAACCACTTTCCATATCACTTCATGGTCAATATAAGATTAAGCACATAAAATCATAAAAATCATGTATCATGACTTCCAAAGTTATTTATAATTTGAGCATCCTTGTTTGCAAATAACTATGTACTTGTCACATATTGCTCATTACAAAATTAAACATATATAATCATATAAATCATGTATCAACCATAAATCATAATTAACTATATGTTCCACATAACCATGATCCTCAATGGATATATGTGTCTCAATCCTAAATAAACATTCATGTCATACACATATTGCCAAACTAAGATACCAAAAGAAAAAACATCCATAATATGTTCTTACCCAAAATCACCTCTTATACATGCAACCATAGATATTGTCCTAAGCACACAACAACTAGGTGACCCAAACTAGGTCTATAGCATATAAGCATGTACATAAGTTTTTAATGCATAATATTATATCATTATATTAAAATCACCTTATCTAAGTGTCATCAAAGCTATCTCACCAAGAAAGAACACTGGTGAACACTACATTGGTTATCAATAATTATTTCTTCCAACTACATTCAACTTCAATAATCAAAAGGCTTAAGATTCTTTAATCTTCTAACACATAATCCAAAGATACATAGTGATGACAATTGGACAATAGGAAAGTTGTTTTCAAAGAGAAATGCCTTGGGATATTATTAGGGAAACACCTTAGGATATAATAATAATATTTTATTATTTGTGTATATATAATTATTTATGCATATACATAATTATAATACAATAATGAGTTTTGTTCCTTAATTAAATTATTTGTTAATATACCTATAAATAAATCTTAATTGAATTATTGTTAATATATATACAAATAAATCTAAAACTCCGATAATTCTCTGTAAATTATTCTATAATATTATATATTAAATTATATTAATTATTAATTTTAATATTAAACTTTATGATTTAATATAGTATCAAAAAGTTTAAAATATAATATAAATAAAATTTAAATTTTATAATAACACATTTTTATTTTTGTAAACTCTTTTATTGGCTTTGTTTTTACACTTTTAATATGGGGTATGGAGATGTTTGCTCCATAGTAATGGGATGCTTTCATCTTGTAATCCAAATAAACAAGTTCACCATTTAAGTTACTCAAAATGTGAAGCTTTCTGCGTTTTCTCTCTGCCCTATATGCCAACTATCAACGCTATTATCTCTTTCAAATATGCAAATTATCAACCCACTATGTTATTTGCGAACTATCAACGCCACATGCGAGTTTTATGCGTCTTATATGAGAATTATAAGTGCACTTCGTAAATTATCTTCACTATATGGGAATGATGTTCGTTGGAAATGTAGTTTTTATGAGCTATACGCCAGTTTTATCCATCCCGTTTGCGAGTTTTTGTTTTTTTTTAAACAGAACACTTCCATTAAAAAAATGTTTTACATAATCATAGATCCTGTGCAACAGAAGACTGCTGTTGTTCATATAAACAAATCTATTTCCACTAATCATACATCCTTCACGTAAACAAATCTATTTCCACTAATCATAGATCCTGTGCAACACTAACTGCTGTCATTCATTTAAACAAACCTATTTCCATCATAGCTAGACTAAATTTACCTTTCTGTAGTTAAAACAGAGCAGAAATTTACCGAGTTGTCAAAAAAAAAAATTCTTTAGCCAAAGGATTACAACCAGCTCTCAAGCACAGAGAAGATATGAAGACCAAAATGATTATCTCGGAGATATGACAGTCTGCTTGAAAAAATCTAAAAAGTGATCACAGAAAAACAGGAAAACTTAAGTTATCCCAAAAGTACCCTGACTTTGGATAGCCCCTTCCACTATTTGTTAGAAATGCATCAGCCCCCGCAGGAGAGACAGAGCACTCTTGGAGAGTGTGTCCGCTTCTGAATTCTGTTCTTTGAAAACATGCTGGAAAGATATCACCTAAAAGAGGGACTTTAAGCCGCTAATCCACTGCATCCAAGTGAGTTCTTGTAAGACATTCTAGTTTTGTATCCATCTGATCGTTTAGAGTGAGTCCCCAATTAACATGATATTGTCAAGGCTGAGCCACTGCTACTTGTAAAAGGTTGAGCCACTGTGCTGCTTGTAAGGCACCTCATAATGCAAGCATTTTTGCTTTGAGTTCTATACAAAGCACCAAATCACCTGAAGTTATAGGACATCTCACCATGAATGTGTAGCCATATTTTAAAATTGATGTATATTTTTTTTCACAGCTGAGAAAATTTATCATAATTTAGTTGTCAAATTATCAGTGAGCAATTTCTAGTTGCTTAAGGGCCAATGCAGGCTGACTCATCACAATTATTCAAGGAAAATCAGCCTATTTGGAGCAACCAGCTGATGGTATGTAAAGGGACAGGTTTCACTATGCCAGATGCCTCTAAGTCTTGGACTGTTAACTTAGTTTTTTGAATCTGAGAATAACAAACTCTTAACCAAACAGAACAATTTTAAAAAATACTCCAAACCCAATTAGATTTACATATTATAATCTCTGTAATGCATATTATCAACATAATATGTAATATACAAATGATCAAAACGACATGCGATTTGCAACCAGTCAACGATCAAAACAATATGCGATATGCAAACAATCAAAACTATATGCAATTTATCTAGCTCGAATATGCGAATTATCAAGTCGATATGCAGATTGTCGATGGCTCCACAGGATATTTGAATTATCTATGCTACCATGGTTCTGATGTATATGCAAATTATCTCGCAAATTATAACCCCCTTGCTGCCATGGCTCCATCATATATGTTTGTTGAATCGCTAAAATGTATACATCGGAACTCTATATGGCTGCGCCAGATAAACGAATTATCCTACATCATATACATATTGAATTATCCTATTGGGCACCATAGCTCCATTGGATATGCGCAGTATTTACTCGAGAATAGAGAGAATCAAGGCTGTCAAATTTAACAATTACAACCTATCACATCAATGACACAGATCTCACCATCATGAAAATGTAGCTTTATAAATATTTGATCACTTTTATTGATTACCCAAAAGGTATTGCAATGGATTTGGATTAACTTCAGAATTTCAAAATTTACAGTGAGAAATGGTGGGAAACATACAATTGCTCACACACCAACCTAGCCACCTAAAAAAATGTTAGGTTCGCACACGACAATGAGAAGACAATATCAGTGCAGTGCGTGTAATATCTGTTTCAAGTTTTGCAAATCACATTGACCGCCATAATGCCACCATCGCAGGAAAGTACGTAGGAAATTGTCCAAATCCGTCATAAGAAAGCACGTAGGAAATTGCAGGGCTGATACGCCTCCTTCATATAGACGTTGGAGACTTGTTATGTTCGTTGAATCCCCAGATTGGCTGCCCAAAGGATGGCTTACTGAAGCCAAAGTTAGAAAGAGGCAACACTGCAGGCAACATAGATAAGGTATTGATGCCCACATGCTCTTCACTACTAAATAATATCCTTCAGTGCTCAGGCTCCTTATCAATCAATGACTGATTAAATGGAGGTCTAAATTAGAGACAAATTGCTTTATAGACAAATGAGCCATGCGTGTAATCATGTATCCGAAGTTACATAGCTTTATGGAAGTGCCTTTCCATGAAATCTATCTATGGCATAATCTGACCGGCAGGATTTTTATTTTCTTCCAAGGAAGTTTGAAATTTTCTATTATAAGTAAAATTTTTAGAAATTTTGAGAGAAGTGATGGAGGGTATTTGTCTAGCTTTCACAATGTTTGGATCAAACTAATTTCAAATCTTTGAAAAATGTATTTGCAATAGCCAATCAAAACTATGTTGAGAAGAGTGTGTATTTTTAGGGTTTTTGCTTAGTGAAGAAATATGGCTTTCCCATCTGATTGTTGTGCCAGTCATGCAAATTACTTATGGTATGAGACTTTGCTTCATTAGTGTCATGCATATTACTGATTTTGTTTCATGACTGCCTCTAGTATGATATAATCAGGACCTTCTAAATTTCGAAGGGTTTTGTAGCTCTAGTAGTGAGTTAGTTTGGGTGATTTTTTGTTAAGCATATTAAGCTGACTAGATTCTACTAGTTAGGGATTGAACATCTTTCACCATGTATAGGATTCATGAATTTGTAGGAAAGAATGGTATGTTTTAAAATGTATTTTTCTTTTCACTTCCTTTCCATTAAATCTGAACATTACAAGGATTAAGCATATTTAACATATTACATTTCCCTAATCATGGATTAAAAACATCATCCATATGTAGTTTTGAAATGTTTTTGTTTTTTCAATACTTTTCTAGTAAATCTAAGGCTGTTTGTTCTTCCATTTACAAGACATTGATTTCTATAAGGAAAGAAGTTTTACATTTTCTAGATGGGGAGTGAGGAAAAGGGAGGCCTAATGTGAAACCTGAAAGAGAATTTGGAGACTAAACAAAATTTGAGGAAACAAAATAATTTGTCCATAAGAACATCTAAATTTTATGAATTTCACCATCTATTCTTACTACTGACTTTTTACTATCTCCCCATCTTGTAGTATATTATTGGAATTTCATCATATATTCTTACTAGTGATTTTTTGTATTATAAAAATAGAGAGAGTTGAGCACATAGAGATATTTTGCACAACACAGATCTCACACATTAATATTTATTACAGCAACAGTTATATATATAAGAAATTACACACTCACTTCTACACCTCTAGATACAGACTCCAACTCCTTACATAGGAATCAAGAGCTTCTTAAGAATAGTGACTCACAATGTCAACTACACATGACATGGAAGCATTACTTCCAACATCCTCCCTTAATGTTTACATGCAAAACACATATTACAACAACAAAGATAATTTGTGTGACTCTCAAACACTGCTCTCTCACCACCACAGCTTAGAGTTGTTAATGAACCATCCTATGGACCAACCACCATTTATGGAAATTTAGATATTGAATGTGTTCAAAATTTTATCAAACAACTTAACCATACAACACACAAGAATTGATGTCAAGTTTAAGAACCACCAACTTTTTTTATAACCAGACATAGTAACATACAACATCTTTAAAACACAAAGTTTCATTTAAAAACCAATAACCCTTTTTATAACAAAAATTAAAAGAAATAAAAAACTACTCCAACTAACAAGACAACTAACATCACAAACTTGAACACATAAACCAACCACAACATCCATGAGGCTAATTTGAAAACTAGTAAAAAAAAAATAGCATATAAAGAATATTCGTAAGCACAATGTTAAAGAGGCCCTCTAGTGTTGTCTACCAATACTTCAGCATACAGCCGCCAAAACCAAGCACCCTGCTTTAAAGTGATTATGAGCCATAATAGGTTTCCACATGTGATATCGATTAGCCCATTATCAAAATCATTAAGGCTACAACGATCTATATGTGCTTTGGCTTTGGCTTTATTTTTACTTGCAATGAGACGCTGCATTCCGTAGTTTCCATAGTTGTATTAATTAACTTGAAGATATGTCTGTCAAAGTGGCGGGTTCAAATCCTTGGATAAATAAATGGTTGTTTCTGCGTACATTTCATCATACCTGCCTGCTCCTCTGACTTTCATGCGGCAAACAATTAAACGACTCATCCAGCAAGTTCCCAAATGCAGTCAGAAATCAGATTTGAAGCTCTTACGCACTGTGGGCTGAAAGTCAAGCCAACGCACATGGGAATTCCTCCCACCTACGAATTTGGACAATCAAAACGGAAAGCGTTTCCGGGTCTTCCCTCAGAGAATTAAATAGCAGACTGGAGTGGCTCCTTCAGAAAATCAATGGTTTTATTCACATAAGATTTGGCGACTCTCTTGAACAAATTTGACAGATCTCACACCCGTGACACTGAGTCGATGCTTGAAATCTGGTAAAAGGAATCACAAATAATTCGCCATGATTTGTCATGGATCTGGAACTAGTCATGCGGTCCCCACTTCACAATCATGAAATTAAAGAACCTAACCAGAAATGTACCTTTAATGCGCCTTTATTTCCATCAACCACTAAAAGATCTAATTTCTTACAATCAGAATCACACACAGTGAAAATCACCCGCAAAGGAAATGTATAAATAGAGATCAGACAGTCATCACAACTTGCAGTTGCAGCTCCTTGAGCAACGAATTCCACAGTATATGAGGCCAAGGATCATACATTCAGTGATCAGCTTTCTTCTTACACTTAGAAGAACAATAAGTGATCAGCTTTCTTCTTACACTTAGAAGAACAATACACCTTTACACACTGATTTATTCTCCTCACACTTAGAACTATGGATCTACATAGATAGGATCACAAACAAAAGTCCAGAAATCTTATACAATAGACTATTCTATGTACACAGTATTACCCTTTCTAAAAATGCATGATCACACCCATCTCTTGAGAGAGTCAGGGTTGAACCTGTTCTCATTCCATGATCACACCCATCTCTTGAGAGAGTCAGGGTTGAACCTGTTCTCATTCCATGCTAGAAATATAAAAAGAGTTAAGCAGAGAGATATTTTGCACAACACAAATTTCACACAGTGATATTCATTATAACAGTTACATATATAGAAAATTACACATTGATTTTGATACTTCTAAACAATGACTCCAACTGATTACATAGGAATCAATAGCTTCTAGATTGATCCCTGGGGATTCATAATGACAACTACACATCACATAGAAGCATTACTTCCAAATGTTTTGAAATGTTTTTTTTTTCAATACTTTCATACTAAATCTAAAGTTGTTTGTTTTGCAGGACATAAATTTTTATCAAGGAAATAAGTTTTACATTTTTTGGATAGGGGGAGTGGGGAAAAGGAATGCCTAATGTGAAACCTGAAAGAGAATTCAAAGACTAAACAAAATTTGAGGAAATAAAATAATTTTCCATAAAAACATCTAATTTCACCATTATTCTTACTAGTGGCTTTTTGCTATCTCCCCATCTTGTAGTATAACATTGGAATTTCCTCATACATCCTACTAGTGACCTTTTCCTATTTCCCCATCTTATAGTATACCATAATCCATAATTCATAGTTCTAACTTGCTTGTTAACAATAACCATGCTGACCTATTTCCTTCATATACTTGACAAATGCTTATATTTTTTGGTTAGTTAACAATGGGTGTATTTCACCCTAGATCCATCTTAACTAAGGATCTATCAAGGGAGAAGCAAACCTATCAAGGGAGATGCAAACCTCTTTTAGTGCATAACTTTAAGAAAGCTTTGCACCTCTAGAAATTTGACAAAGATCTAGGATGGTTTAATTATTATTTTTTTAACTCAATTTTTATTTTTATGTAATTGTATAGATTGATGCCTAGGGACTCACAATGACAAGTACACATCACATGGAAGCACTACTTCCAAATGTTTTGAATTTTTTTTTTTTTTCAATACTTTCAAGTAAATCTAAAGTTGTTTGTTTTACAAGACATTGGTTTTTATCAAGGAAATAAATTGTACATTTTTTGGATAGGGGGAGTGGTGAAAAGGAATGCCTAATGTGAAACCTAAAAGAGAATTCAAAGACTAAACAAAAATTGAGGAAACAAAATAATTGTCCATAAAAACATCTAAATTTTATACAAGTGCTGGTGTAATTTCACCATATATTCCTACTAGTGACTTTTTACTATCTCCCCATCTTGTAGTATACCATTGGAATTTGATCATATATTCCTACTAGTGACTTATTTCCCCATCTTGTAGTATACCATCCTCCATAATTCATAGTTCTAACATGCTTTAACAATAACCATACTAACCCATTTCCTTCATATACTTCACAAATGCTTATTAATTCTGGTTAGTTAAGAATGTGTGTACTTCAGCCTAGATCCATCTTAATTGAGGATCTACCAAGGAAAGTGGAAGACTCTTTTAGTGCATAATTTTAAGAAAGTTTTGCATCTCTAGAAATTTGATCTTATACATCTGGAGTTACAATTGATCTAGGACGGTTTAATTATTATTTTTTTAACTTAATTTTTATTTTTAATGTAATCTTTTAATTGATAATTTTATATTTTATTTTCATTTTTATTTTTATGTAATTTTTCATGGTCAAAATGTTTAGATAACATAATATAAGAGGGCATGACAACATATCTTCCATATTGGAATGGAAAGTGTCTCTCTGCCAAAAAAAAAATGTATTAAATTAAATTTGAAAGAAAATTATTTATAAAATGTTTTGATTCTGAAATGAGAGATAGTTTTTGGGCATGTGGTATTTTGTGAACCAAGGTATTGGCCTATGGTTTGGTATGGTTAATAATAACCATATTGGAATGGAGAGTGTCTCTATGTGAAAAAATGAGATAAAATTAAATTTGAAATAAAATTATTTATAAAATGTTTTGATTGTGAAATGACAAATGGTTTATGGGCATGTGGTATTGATGAACCATGGTATTGGCCTATGGTTGGTATGGTTAATATTATCCATGGTAAAGTGGGGTGATTATTCATGGTTAAAAATCTTGTTATATTGTAAGTATTAAGTTTTAATGTGCTTATTAATAAAATCTAAATATGGTTACAAAATTATTATTTTAATCTATATGTAAAATGAATCTTAAAAGTTACATGGATATTATTTATTTTTTTCTGAGTAAAGGCTATTCTATTAAAGGAAAATCAAAATAATATTACAAGTTGAAGCCTCACCCAAAGGCATTGAGAACATTCAACACATCAAACTTAGAAAGAGAAGCAAGGAGTGGAGGAGTCGAACATTGGAAGCGAAAACAACGATAAGATTATAGGAGTCTCGAGTTGTCAAGGTAAACGTAAAAACAGAGAGCTGACCATATCCACAATAGAAAAAAGGCTACTCCTTCACCATGAAAAAAGAACCAATTTCGAGTCTCCCGAGGGGAAATCTCAGAACCATTAGAAAAAAACGAGGAAGACACGAAAATGTAGATGTGGCATTACATTTCCATGCCCTCATCCGGAGGCTTCTCAACCATGGGGCAAGCATTTCCATGCCAAGTCCCTTCATCTCTAGCAACTTCACCAATGTCGCCATGGGTAGTCAATGAGGGACGGGTGTCATTGGAACAACCACGAGTGGCCAAGGAGACATAGGTACCATGCGAGTTGCCACCCATCATCTGAGTGTCATCACGGCCACCCTCCTTTTCATGGTCCTTGCCACACCCGTCTTACTGTCATCTCCCAAATTCTCTTCATCACCTTCGCTGTCCTCTCTGTCGTGACTTCCCTCAGAGAATTCAGCCGGAGTGCAACCTGTAGCTTAAGGTAGAGTGTCTTCTTCAAAGAAGATTATTGTGTCATTGGCCAAGATAATGGGCGTGTTTAGGTTTTTTTGGAACTTGAAGTGGGTGGATTGAAAAGCATTATGCGAGAAAGGCATGCGAGAAGGGCTAAGAGGAGGCGAATTCTTGTGAGACAAGGGAAGAGAAGAAGGGGCGAGGTTTTGATCGACACATTGAGCCCTTTGAGAATGCTCCAGCCCCCCTCGGCTTCCACCGTAGTGGCTTCTCATTCAATGCCGAACCATGATTAGGCCATAGAGGGAGGGCTTAGAAACACACGAAACTTTGGAGGGGAGATGAGACAGCACTAGGAGGATTGTCATAATGATCAATAAACTGGCCTCACACTCGAGAAAGGGGGGGTAGTAACAATAGGAAGAGCCAATGAGAGTGACCCACTAGAGGCATAAAATGACATGCTGCAGAGAAGAATGACACGGGACGGGCACAGGCGAGAAGACGAGGAATAAATAAAGGGATTGAGAGCCAAAAGGGCCATGATTGTTCGAGCAGTAACCTTGCTTCAAACAGAGTGAGCCTTTAGTTCAATCTTTAGGTGGGATCGGTCTAGCCTTAGGTGAGCCGAATTGAGCCAGATGTGAGCCGATGTGAGCGAGATATGAGCCTGGAGAACAGCGCAAGTCGGTCTCGCCTTAGGTGAGACGAATTGAGCGAGATGTGAGCCGACGTGAGCTAGATATGAACCTGGAGAACAACGCAAGTCTACATCTTGCACGACCACGCTCTTGCAAACATAATTAATTATATAAATTGTCATTTAATTCACTTGTATCCGGGTGCTCTTCTCCTTCCTCTTTCATTTCATTCTTCACAAGGTTTTGGAATTCCATGAGTTGGGTTTTAGAGGCCAATATGGAAATTGATCTTGTGTGAAGATCCAATCCACAGTTCACTCCAAGGTTAGCAAGTAAGTGAGCAACTTTATTTCCTTCCCGGCGGATGTGCTTAAGAGTGATTGCCGTGTGAGAGGATATCCAACATTCAATGAGCTCAAGCCTTCTCGCCATTCTCCAGCTGTTGCTCACTTTACTTGAGGGAGTACCTTCCATAATTTTGGATACCATATTTATGATGATCTCATAATCGCTTTCTATGATAAGCACAAAGAAACCCTTGTTATGAGCTAGAATGAGACTGTGCCAAAGACCTTCCAATTAACCTGAATTATTGGTATCGCATCCTTTTGATCCTAGGAAGGATAGAAGAGGAGCACTCTTGTAGTCTCTGAAAATCCCTCCAAAGCCCGAATTACTTGGATTACCTTTCGAGGCCCCATCAAAGTTTAGTTGGAACGTATGCTTGGGTGGGGGGAGCCATCTATGAGGTGAACGACCCAACTAAGGTAGTGATCCTTTAACAACATGTTCTTGATTCCCTCGAAGATTCCAATTAACCCAGATGCTTTGTTCTTAGGGAATAGTGGGAAAGTCCTCGTGGTACCAAGTATGGATAGAGATGGTTTCCTTGATATTTTGGCAGATAATTTTTCCAAAGATTCTCTATAGGTACCAAATGATCCTTGAAGATTCTATGATTTCTTTCCTTCCAGATATTCCACATGAGGAAGCCTCGAATGAGTTTCCATAAGAAATTTAAAATCTTTCTTTGATATGGATTCCGATCCGAGTTGCGTATTGTGGCAGTGATGTCTCCATGTATTCTACCTTCCTTCTCGCATGAGAAACTCACTTTTTCCAAGAGTTTGCGTGCAACATGACTCGGATGCATGAGATCCTTTACAAATTCCTCCTCTTGTCTACAGTTAGGAGACAAAGAGGGCCCATGATAGTTCGTCTTCATGAGATTGTCCCATGTGAGGATCTTGTTATGACATAGGAGCGAAAGAAAAGTGGAAATTTTTGGCTAGTTGGTAGGGTGTGAGACTTTGCTCCACAGAGGGTCTTTCACCATATGTTCCTTGATAATGATATTATATGCTTATTTTCTAGTAAAAGTACCTCTTTCCTCATATCCCCATCTAAGAATATCTCTTTCATTAGAGATCTGTATTCTCCTTTTCATTAATTCTGAGTCAAGAGTTTGCTGAACTTGTAGTGTTCCTTGTCTTAGAATTTGATCCGCTTTGATCCATTGCCTGTGTCCTTGAGAAGAGGAGGAATTCCAAAAGTCTTTAACCCTATCAAGGGTCTGCATGTCGTGCTCCAGAGGCTACAAATGATAGATTAGGTCTTTTAACTTGGGCATCTGCTGCGAGGAATCTTCCCAAAATCTTGCAGTGTTGCCGTTCTTAACCTCCGAGAAACTATGCTGCTCAATGAGGCTTTTGTGCTGCTTGGTTGACTTCTAGATCAGGGAACCTGTGCTGACTTCTGACATGCGAATTAGTTCCTCCGTTGGGTAGTTGCTTGCATACTTTGCTATCTAGAGAGTAGCACAAGGGGTAAGGGGCGCAGTAAGCCATTCCCACCACATACGGGCTCCCATTATTTTGTTGCTATAGGAGGGATCTCTTAATCCAACGCCACCACCGCTTTTTGGAAGACACACTCTCTCCCATTTTACGAGAGCCCATTTGTGATTGTGACCTGTGCTGCCCCAAAAAAAAGACCTTTGGAGATTCTTGATTTCTTTAAGAACCCATTTGGGAGTCGCGAGAATGGAGAAAAGATAAAGCAACATGGAGTGAAGAACAACCTTTATAAGGACTAGACAACTCACCATATTTAGGGCTCTATAAGTCCAAGAGGAAAGGCGAGCCTCTAATTTTTCTAAGAGGATATTCCATGAGGAATGCTTCAGGGCTGAGACAATCAAAGGAGCTCCTAAATATTTGGAAGGAAGGACAACAATAGAGAATCCAAGGATGCGAGCTATAGCTACTTGAGTAGTAGCAGGGGTATCGAAAAAGAAAATCTGGGATTTGGATTTATTGATCGAAGCTCCTGGGGCATCAGAGAAGTCTATCAATAAAGATTTGAGCTTGCGAGCTTCGTGGACGGAGGGATGACCAAAAAGCATATTGTCATCTACAAATTGCTGGTGAGTGAAGGCTGAAGAATTGTGAAGTGATAGGCCTCTGAGGAGCTGAGATTGTTGAGCTGATTTAATGCTTCAGCCCAGTCCTTCTGCAATAATAACAAAAAGGAAAGGGGAGAGAGGGTCTCCCTACCTCATTCCCCGAGAAGGATGAAAAGGAGAGGAGGGAATACCATTGATTAGAACAGAAAAGAAGGAGGAGGATAAGAGACTCATAACCCATCTTACCAAGGAGGAGCAAAACCAAAAGGAGTTAGAATTTTTTAATGTACAACCAGCTTAAAATGTCAAAAGCCTTCGAAAGATCTATCTTAAGGAGCATACCTCGGTTCTTGGATTGCTTCATGGAATGGATTACTTCATGAGTTAGGATAATTCCATCTCTAATATGCTGACCTTCGAGATACCTAGATTGCTCAAGAGAAATAATGAGAGGAAGTAGTAATTTGAGCCTATATGCGATGAATTTGGAGACTCTCTTGTATATTATATTTCGCAGTGTAATGGGTCTGTACTTGTGGGAGTACTGGGTTGATCCTCCTTGGGAACTAGGGCAATGAATGTGGCATTCAATCCAAGAAACATCCATCTCAAGGTTCTAGATTCCTCAACCACTTGCCAAAGTTCTACTTTTATCAATTCCTAGAAATTGTGGAAAAAGTTGGAGGTGAATCCATCTGGGCCTGGGGCCTTCCCCGCCTTCAGCTAATGCACTGTCGTTTCAACCTCTTATAAGTCTACACACGTGAGAAGAAGTTGGTTATGCTCCTCAGAAATAAGTTTGGGAATATTTCCAGTAATTTTTTCTATGGCTAGCGATTGATCTACCTGAGGATCTTGATGCGCTTGCTTGAAATAGTTTAGAAGTTCGCCTTCAATTTATTCATGTGTTTCCACCTTAGCCCCGTGCTCATTTTGAATGTGAGTTATGTTGTTATTCATTCTGCGTTGGATGGTTGTATTATGAAAAAATTTTGTGTTTTTCTCGCCATCCTTAAGCCATCTTATTCTCGATTTTTTCCTCCATAGCGTTTCTTCTTGTTTAGCCCTCTCTATGATTTGCACTTCAAGAGATTTTTTGTGTTCTGGAAGATCCTCATAATGGCCTTCAATGATAATCGTCCCCTGCAGATGCTTCATGTTTCTATCGAGGGCTTGCTGAGCCTGCAAAATATTACAAAAAGAAGTGTGGTTCCATTGTTTAATCTTGCTTTTGAGATGCTTTAGCTTTTGCTGAAATTGAAACATCTTCAAACCATTTGGAGGAGAGAAGTTGTTCCATTCTGAGTTGATTAAGTTGTTGAAATATGGGTGTGACATCCAAAAATCCTCGAATCGAAATGGTCTTCGGGTCATGTTGCCAACACGAATCCATTGAAGGGAGATTGGCTAGTGATCAGACCCCGAGTACGGCATGATGGAAGCAGCGATGTCTCCACCAGTGTGAATAGCGTTGTTTGAAAGCAAGAATTTATCTAGACGGGAGGCTATCTGATGCAGCACTGGTCTTTTTTTGCTCCAAGTAAAGAGACCATTATCGAAAGGCAGGTCAATAAGCGAGTTGTTCTTAATGAATTCCTTTAGGGGTATCCCTTCTTGACTTCCCTTATTCCTACCTCCCCTCTTTTCTTCCAGCCTATTGATCATGTTGAAATAACCCCCCGAAATCCATAGAGGATGTAGCCTATCAAAGTTGATAGCTCAAAGGGTGTTCAGGATTTTTGCTTTATACAAAGCCTCTTGGGGGAAATACACATTGGTTAAAAGCCCATGTATATTTGTCCCTATGATGTGAAAAGTTTCTTGGATGAAATTCTTATTTGCATGGATGTTGCTGAGCCTAATTGTTCGATTGTCCCATAAGATTGCAAGACCTCCAGATGCCCCATCAGAATCCACGGCAGCACTGAGACCTCCTTGCCAAACTTTTGCTGCAATTCTTTCTAAAGCGCTTGAATTGCATTTGGTTTCTTGCAAGAAAAGGATTTGTGGTTTTTCTTGCATAATCATGTTTTTGAGTAGTCTACCTTTCCTTGGGCTATTGAGCCCTCTAATATTCCATGATATTAACTTCATTGGGAATTATTGGGAGAGGCATTAAATTACTTTGTTAGCTTGGAGTACCCACCTCACTCCACCAACATTGCTCCTATTCTGATTGAACGTTGGAGGTATGTTTTCCTTCCACACTTTTTATTATCTTTGGTAATGATTCTTCCATCCCAGGGGCTGCCAGTCTGAATTCCTAAAGATTTTTGCCTTTGTGCCCATGAAAGGACCTCCTCAAGATTCTTCAGTTGTCAGTCTAGAATTTTGTAAAAAAAAATCGTTCTACATGCCTGATCTAGGGTCAAAATGTCTAATTCCCCAATATTTATACTTTCGAGTTCCTACTCGATGTGCTGAGATTCATTTAATTCTTCAGTTAGTTCTTCTGCTATTTTGTAATCAGTTTGTAAGTTGTCTACCTCGATGACTTGAGGATTCCATGCTAGGATCTTGACCTTGTCTGAGGATGAGCGATCGACGGGTAGAATATCTTCTCTAGGTGATTCAGTATCTACAGTCTTCATTTGTTGGTTCTTCGTTGGCTCCTTTTCTTAGGGAGCGAGAATTTCAGAGCTAGGGTCACTTTGTCGAGCTAAAGCTTCAAAGCTCTTGCTCGTTCAAGGCATGGAGGATCTAGGTTGAGGCATTTTGGAATTTGAAGCTGATTTCCTGTGGCTTCTTCTTCGACTTGCTACTTTGGTGAATCCATCAGCCTCAGGCAGATCTGAACTCGCGGGGAATGAGAGTTTTTGTGTTAAAGGATAGTCCCTGAATAAGTGACCTAGGGCATGACATCTTCTGCATCTAAATGACACATTTTCATAATCAATCAACTGAACCCATTTAACATCTTCATGCAATAAACTCACCACATCCGAAAGGGCCTTGTTGAGGTTCATGTAGATGCAGATTCATGCGTAGGAGGTATATCTTCATATTTTTGTTTCCTCTGCAACTTTTATAAATTTTACCACAACGCTCCCAATTTCTTGTAGCGAGGTTTCATCCCAATACTCCACAGGAAGCGAGTACAGTCAGATCCAAACTCGAGCCCAGCTAAGATCCTCCTTATCGGGGTTGAAGCGCTCTACCCAACCTTTGAGAAACAGGCTGGCGACATTGAAGAAATAGGGTACTCCATCGAGAACCCTATTCCTGTCTTCCAGATAGTTAAAAATGGCTGTGAAGAACCCTTTAGGTCCCAGCTGCAGGGTGATATGTCCTTTAGGGTTCCATTTCGCTATGGTCCATCTGCGCAACGCTTTGTCAGTTGGCCAAAGTCCTATGAACTTGCCTATCAGAGCATGGTCCCTCATATATTGTATCTGGGCATTAATTTGGTGGCTGGGAAATGCTACCTTCGGATGTTCAGTAGCCACGAGAATGCATGTTGTAGAATTGATCTTGGGTTTCTCTTTGCTGTCCTGTTTTGCCTTTTGTGAGTTCACATCCATTCTGTTCTCACCTTGATCCTCTAATTTGTCGCCTACTGTATTCTTTTGCTACCCTTCATCGTCCAATAGGGGAGGTGCACTGCCCTCCCCCCTGGGGGGAAAACATGAAGTTCGACGTTGTTTTTCTAGGATTGTATAGTCGTGCTGCCGTCAGTGCTTGCAGGTCTGCACCACTCTCGAGAAACTTGTCGTTGCAAAAATCCCCAAAACCGTAAAGTGCAGAGCCCTCCAATTCATAGCTTCCATTGTAGATATTATTTATATCTTATATATTTTAATGTAATAGAGGTGTAGATATATCTCAAAAGTAATTATAATATCTTTTATATTTAATCAAAAAATGTTATATAAAATTAAATTCAAATAAAATATTTATAAAATATTTTGATTGTGAAATGAGAGATGGTTTTTGGGCATGTTATATTGTTGTGTAATGGTATTGGCCCAAAACTTATTTACAAGTTAATAATATCTGTAAGGTCCCACCTTACCAACCATCAATAGTATCTCTTAAAACCAATTTCAAAATGCATTTCTCTTTGGTATCATAGCCAAGTTAATTGAATCAATCATTAATAAAAAAATTCCCAATGGCATTTTTTCAATCATGAGACTAGTATAGTGAATGTTGTAGTAAGAGCAGTCATGAGACTAGTATACTGAATGTTGTAGTAAGAGAAACCGTTGTTACAACTTGTATAGTGAATGTTGTAGCAAGAGAAATCATTGTTACAAATTCAAAAGCATATTATTCTTCAAAAAGTGCCAATTAAAACAATAAACTTGCCAAAATTGGGCACAATAGTTGTTTGTATAGTCATTAAAGCACAATAATGCGCCCACGAATACATGTAGACAAAACTTGTTATCCTCACTTGCATAAAATCCTATAGAATTAGTCACTCTAAAATTGTTTCTAACAACACCCCCCCTTTTTTATGAAAACTTTAGATAATAAAAGTAACAATTGTCGTGTTCTCTATTCACAATTAAGAAAAATATTAAATTCATTTTCACATTCAAAAACTTAGATACATAGGAAGCTACATCCATTAAAAAATTCATTCATAATTTCTAGTACAGAAAAGCTACAGTAAGTAAGACATTTACTCTAAAAATTTATATGTACAAAAGCTACAGCCATTGAGGCCTTTTGACAAACACTTTGTAAGCATGCAATCTAAATGTTACATACATTAAGGAATTTTGACAAAAAATTTGCAAGCATACAATCTACAACCATTAACCCCTTTTGACAAACATTTTGCAAGCATGAAATCTACAACCATTGAAGTCTTTTTGACAAACAATTTGCAAGCATGCAATCTAAGATTCTTACTCAACCTATTTAAATCATAAAATTAATAAATTAAGAATTTAAATTTCACATATTAAAAGAGGGAGTAATTCATCTTAATCCTTCACCAAAAGCTTGACAACAAGCACACACAGTTGGAAACGACAATCTGCAAAATCTCCCAGATTTACGATTTTGATTTTGAAAAGTGTTTTTTCTAAAATCAAATGGGGGGTTTCAAGTCATATGGCACGAAGCCCCCTGATATTGAGTTGAATCACATCCAATACGCCCGGGGATGAGATTCTTCAAAACAACAAAAAATTGTATCCATAATCTCTCATTTACCACTTTTGTCAAACACATGGAATGCAAACTTTCATTTAGAGCTCTACATGAGGAAAGACAACCCAAAATTATGTTACTAAGAGTTTTTCATTTAATTTACACATTTATAAATCGACCATATGAGTTCTTGAAATGTTTTACAACCCGTAACTTACTTCCTTTGACATAATTTGACAAGCTTATTGCAGCCACTCCTACAATTTGACAAACACATGGTAGCTATTAAGGCTTTCCATCAAAATCCTAAGAGTACTATACCAAAAAATTGAATAACAAAACATTGAATTATTAATAAGAATGAGACATAAGCCATAACTGAAAATTATCTCAAACATACCTCAAGCCTTTGATCTTCTAAACCATATTTTAACTCTCATTATTTTTGCATTTTCCTTTAATCGTTGATTCTGTAATTCCTAAAGGTATATTTTGGGTACATATCTATTTTCTTACTTCTCTTGGAAGTTGTAAGTTAGAACCTATTCATGCATAAATATATAAATTAATAGCACTACTCATTCAAATAATTTGTCAAACAATTTGCAAACATACCTTGAAACCCTTTCTAAAATGTATCTAATTACCTATTTCAATGAAAATAACACAAAACCATAAGTCGTGAAACTCTTACCCAACCTCCTTTGTAATTCTTCATTATAATTATTATTAGAAATATTTGGATTTTCTTCCTCATTTTGTTAAAATACCAAGGTTAGTACAATAAATGCACCAATAATATTTCCAACTTGAAGTATGTTATGAAATAAACTCACAAAAAGATAGAAATGATAGATCAACGATTTAGAAATCAGCCTCTTAGAGGGAGAAAACTTCTTTACATTACAAAAATGAACAATTATTGGATGATACAAATGACAAAACCTCCTTTCTATATATAGGAGTCTAATGGGTCACAATATAATCAGAGCCAACATAACAATAATAATATAAGGGCACAAAAATAACAATAGTGGGCTTCGATGGGGCACAATACTACCAATATGGGGCAATAGGGGCACAACAATAACGATAAGGGCTACAATGACAATAATAGTGGGGGAATCACTAGTATTATAGGGACCTAACATGCTACTCTCCTTCAAAAAAGTGTTGACCTCAACGCTTGAGTAGTTTTCGATGCTTCCATATACAATTATCATCCTCCCATGTGGAAACTTTAGCGGGTAAGTTCTTCCACTTGATGAGATAATCTGAAATTAATCGATTTGTAGTTGTCAAGTTCTTGTTTATGTGACTCCTTCCAATTCCAATATGATTTTTCCTTCCTCGTCAAGTTATGGAAATATTGTTTGAGCTCGGAGCTTGTCACCTATAACCTTCTTTAAACATGAAACATGGAAAACTGGGTGCACTCGGGAAGCTGCAGGAAGCTCCAATTTATATGCCATAGTACCTATCTTTTGCAACACCTTGTATGAACCATAATACTCTGGTGATAATTTATTATCCTTCATAGATTTCTTGAGGGACATTTTTTTATATGGTTGTAGTCGTAGGAATACCCAATCACCTACATCAAAACTTATTTCAGTGTGATGTTGATATGCTTGTTGTTTCAAACTATTATGCGCCAAAGTGAGGTTATCCTTTAAGAGTTGGAGAACTTGTTGTTGATGCTCAATGTGATCTTCCACTAGTTGAACCTTAGAATTTTCTCTTAAATATGATGTGATGGACGATGGATGATATCCATAAAGTGCCATAAATGGGGTCATTTTTGTTGCAGTATGGAAGGAAGTGTTATACCACCATTCAGCTAGAGGTAACCATTTGACCCATTGTGTTTGTTTATCAGATACAAAGAACCAAAGGTATCCTTCCAAAAATCTGTTTACTATGTTAGTTTATCCATCAGATTGAGGATGATAAGATGAGCTATGAGCTAACTGAGTACCAGGACCAGAAGATAATTATTTCCAAACATTTCTAGTGAAAATGGGATCTTTTTCACTTACAATAATCTTTGGGTTTCCATGTAGCTTTTGAATTGTTTCCATAAATGGAGTAGAAATTGTACTCACTTTAAATGGATGAGATAATGCACAAAAGTGTGCATACTTGATAAGTCTTTCAACTACCACCATGATAACACTCTTTCCTTCGGACTTGGGTAAACCTGTGATAAAATCCATTGAGACCTCCTCCGAATGGATAAAGGATGTAATAGACCTACGGTCTTAATTGTTTCAACTTTATTTTGTTGGAAAAGCAAGGCTTTTACCACAAACTTTTGAATATCCGATTTAAGGCCATCCCAAAAAAAATTCCTTCTTAACCGTGTGGTAATTTTTTAGAAATCCTGAGTGTCCTCCTCAGAGAGAGGTGTGCAATTCCATAATAATATTTTGTTTGAGTTGGGAATTCTTACATAGGCATAAGCAACAGGTAGGGTCTCCCCATTAGGTAGGGTTGCCATTTCTTAATTGCATGTAGTATTGCTAACATTTCCTTCTCATAAATAGCTTTATGTAAATACTTTCCTTTGATTGGAAAACTTTCGAAAGCAATGGGTCTTTCTTCTTGCATTAAAACAACACCAATTCCATTTCCTAAAGCATAATATTCCACAATAAAGGTTTTTGTGAAGTCTGGCGTAGCTAAGTCCGACGCTTGGCACATTGCCTCTTTAAGATTTTCAGAGGCCTTCGTTTCTTCTGGAGTCCATGAAAATGCATTTTTCTTCAATAATGTTGTTAGAGGTGTTGTTATTCTCCCATAATTCTTAACAAACTTGCTATAATACCCTATCAAGCAGAGAAATCCTCGCATATACTTTATGGATGTGGCGATTTTACAATCCTTAATGGTTTTAATTTTGCTAGGGTCTACCTTAACACCTTCATGAGATACAATATGACCCAGATATTCCACCTCTTGTACTCCAAAGAAACATTTGGAGATTTTTGCATATAATTGTTTCTCCTCCAATAGTTTGAGCACCCTGTCAACATGTTGAGCATGATCCTTCCAAGACTTGTTGTAGATTAGTATATCATCAACAAATGCTACCACAAATTTTCTAAGGAAGGGTTTGAAAATGGAATTCATCAAACCTTGAAATGCAGAAGTTGAATTGGTAAGGCCAAAATGTATGACCAAAAATTCATAATGACCCTCATGAGTTCTAAATGTTGTTTTCAAAATATCTTCATTCTTCATTATGATTTGATGATTTCCTGAACGAAGATCCAACTTTGTGAAGTAAATTGATCCATGCAATTCATCCAATAATTCATCAATGACATGAATGAGGAATTTATCTTTAATAGTGAGCTTGTTGAGCTCCCTATAATCCATACACATGTGCCATGATCCATCCTTATTGTGAACCAATACTAGTGGAGTAGAGAATGAACTTTGACTAGGTTGAATTATACCAACTTCGAACATTTCTGCAACCATACGTTCAATTCCACTCTTTTGGGCATAGGGATATCTGTAAGGCCTAATGTTTGGAGGAACACTTCTTGGAATCAAATCAATAGCATGATCATGATCACGAATAGGTAGGATGCTTTTGGGAGTCTCAAATACATTGGAATTATTTCCCAATACTTTTTGGAGATCTTCAGAAATAGATTATTTCGATGTGGGAACCTCTAGCGAACATAATTGTGAAATTATGCCTTGTTTTTTTTCTTTAGAAGAGTTTTCATTCCGTTAGAGGTAATTATCTTTCTTGGTTTCCCTAAAATACCCCTTAATTAACTTCCTTTCCTTCTGAAGAAAATTTCATGAAAAGTTCTTGAAAATTAAAAGCTATTGTACCCAAGGATTGTAGCCATTGGACTCCTAGTACAACAATAGCACCACCCATGGGAATGGAAATCATTGGGCCAATCAATACATATTCTCTCATGGATAGCTTGATATTATGGCACTTTCTAGAGAAATTTATGGTTCCTCCACTTGCAACCATCACTTGACACTTTGGTGCTAGATATATGAAGAAATTCAATTCCTTGGCTATCTTACAGTGAATAAAATTATGGGTATTGCCTGAATCAATCAACACTATTACTGTTTTCTTCTTGATACGTCCTTCTATCTTAATAGTTTGAGGGGTGTTAATTACAACCAATGCATTACAAGATATGGTCAGATTCATTTCTTCTTTCTCTAGGGTTTGTTCCTCGTTTATATCCTCTTATTTTGACTTTTCTTATTCCTTTTCTTCATCCTCTTCACAATCTATGTAAAATAATTTTCTCTCAGCACACTTATGACCTTTATTGTATTTTCTATCACAACAATGACAAAGCCCTTTTTCTCTTTTTTCTTCCAATTGTTGTGGTGTCAACCTTGTAGGTTGTGGAAGGCTAGGGCAACAACACTTCCATCATTATAATTGTGAGTGGTAGGCTTCCTTGTTTCCATAACTTTTCTTTCCAGTTTTCTTGCCAACCTGATTGCCTTCTCCAATGAATCAGGTTCCCAAAGGAAAACCTCATGTTGGATGTTATCCTTTAAAGTCCCTATAAACACATCAATCTTATGCTCATCTGGAATGTCTTTTACCCTTATATTCAATTTTGGAAGTCCTCATTGTTCTCTATCATTAAAACCTTTTGTTTGAGATTTATCCATTGGCTAAAAAAAGTATTGCTTTTTGTATCCTCATAATGTGCTATCATTTCATCCATAAAAATTGCCCAAGTCACAATTTCTTTATGAGAACAAAGCCATCGATAGCATACAAACAAACTTGGTTCCAAATATAAAGTTGCAATGCATACCTTTTGTGTGTTTTTCACATTATAGAGATCGAAATATTGCTCAACTGGAGTATCCATATTATGGGATCCTTGCCATGAAACTTCCTTTACTACCCTTTCACCAATAGTACACATTTCTTGTAGAAACTTTGTCAAAATTGTTTTCAAACCTTCCATGTTGCCTTTAAGTTTTTCTTCAAAACCATCCATCTTAGCTTCCATGCCATCCATTTTAGCTTCCACATCATTCATCTTAGATTCTACGCCTTTCTTTAAACCATCCATCTTAGTTTCCACATCTTTCTTTAAACCATCCATCTTAGCTTCCACGTCTTTTTTTAAACCATCCATCTTAGGTTTTGTTACTTTTTGTGAGAGTGAATTTTTTTGCACTTGGTCTCATAATTTTGATATATCATGTTGCATTTCTTCCTCTTCTTCATGAGTCATGTCAGAAATTTCAGGTTGCTTACTAGGTGTTCCCATTTTCTTTGTTCAAGACATCAATTAATGATAATTATGCTTCACTATTACCTTTGAATTCCTTCAAACTATTTTTTCAAACCAAACTTATGCAAAAAATTTAAAACAACTACACACCATTTTTCACTTTATAGGATCTTGATATTGTATCTAATGTATCTTTAAAACTTCGGATCTCCAAGGTCTGAAATTGTGAACTGTGGTAGCCCACTAAATCCTCTTTCGAACTCCACCAGTTTGATCAAAATTAGATTCTCCAAGAAAGTGTTATGCCCAATCTCCCAAGATGAACTCATTATACACTTTTTCAGTAGAGAGAACTTGCTCGAAGTGCCATATGTCACTGTTTCAACCTTCAGAATTATAAATGATGCACAAAAAACTACAATATATCCTCTTTATGTACCTTCTTACTAAATTTAAATTCGATGCTCAAAGAGAAATTTATGACGATTTTCCGAAGGTCACCTATTGGGATGTAATTCGGGATCTTACAAAAACCCTAACATCCTTGGATCATAACTCCGAAAATATAGTGATACAAGATATGAAATTTGGATCCGAGGATCATCACAATTTTGGCTCAAATGGGTTTTGTTTTGAGCTTCTGAAACTTCATAGAAAACAGGTTAGGTATACAATTCCACGATGACCTCTTTTGGAGCAGTGAAACCCTAGAATCCAAAGCTCTGATACCAAATGTTATGAAATCAACTCACAAAAATATAGAAACGATAGATCAATGACTTAAAAATCAACCTCTTAGATGGGGAAACATCCCTTACATTACACAAATGAATAAGTCTTGGATGGTACAAATGACAAAACCTCCTTTCTATATATAGGAGTCTAAGGGGTCACAATATAATCAAAGCCAACATAACAATAATAATATAAGGGCAGAAAAATAACAATAGTGGGCTTCTATGGGGCACAATAATACAAATATGGGGGCAATAGGGGCACAACAATAACGATAAGGGCTACAATGACAATAGTAGTGGGGGAATCACTAGTATTATAGGGACCTAACAAAGTATAAACATCTATAAATATAGACTACTCTTAGTCTTCATTCTCAACTTAGCTAATAAAATTCGAGATAACATAAGCTTAAACCAAGTTACATGCTAACAAAAAAGTAAAATTTCTACAGTTCTTTATGCTAATATTGTACTAAAATTTCAAGGAAATTAAATATATACCTGATGTGATATTCAATTCCAACTATTGAAATCATGTTCCATCCCTGATTCCTTAACCAATTTATTTGAACCATCTGGTTTTCCTCCCAACCATATCCAGGAGGAACTTCTCCCCTTGTAGCCTACAAGTTGTATAATCTCACAAGTAGTACCAAAATATAGCAATAGATAGATATACAAGGTAAGCTAAGGAAGATACGTTTCACTTCCTCTCAATACCACTCATGTTCAACTCCATTGGGTAGAGCTACTTAGTAACTTAAATTAGCATTTGGCTACTCTTGAGGTCTTTCCCTCACACAATATTCTTCAAATTTGTCCAACTCTTAGTATCATAATGCACCTCTTTCTCCCCCAAGTGAGAATACATGAGACACATATATAGGAGGGGCAAAAAATTGTTTTCAGAGAGGAGGATTAATATGCATTCCTTGAGAAAAAGTAACATATTCCATTTAGGGGAGTGCAACTCATGCCATTAAGGAGAGGTATGCAGCCTTAGTTAAGGAGAGTGTAACATATGCATTAAAGAGAGAGTAAGAGGAATCTTTTATGACATGATTTTAATGATTGTAAGAGAAATATGCCAGATCTTTGATGATTGCGTAAGAGAGAGTGTAATATATCATTAAAAGACAGATTTATGTCGATCCATGAGAGTCACCAAGGATAGAGGTGTGAAGTGATTGAGGTGATGAAGGTGACTTGAAATTTCTTTTAATAATAATATCATAGTCTCATACAAGATAATAATAATAATTATAATGATGATGATTAAGTCAATATTAAACTATTAGGATTTATTAGTGATACGTTAAGTGATTTTCATTTGACTATACTTGATTACCAATTTATGCAAGGTGATTTACTATTTTTTGAAAGTCATACTTGAGATGCTATACATGAATTTATATTTTTAGAAAGTTACTCTAGAATTATCAGAAAGGAAATTCATCCTTGAGCTGCCAATGAGTGGTATTTTTCTTAGAGAGAATAGGGATTCCACATCCCTATCGCATGTACCTTTGTGCCCTAATCTACTCCAAGGATCCAAGATTCCACATCTTGATCTTTTAAATATTCAAGACTGTATCATTTTATTATAGATCTAAGACTCCATGTCTTTATCTCTAACGTATTTAGGACTCTCCACCCTAATTTCCATGGCTTATCATCTACCCTTATTTGAAACTCCGCACTTCAGCTTAAGGTATTGATTATGAACTCATACCCATCTGATGGTTTGTTGGTAAGGTCTTGTTCCAAGCCCAAGAATTGTGCATGACTTCCACTGTCATTTTGGTATTGAAGAATTGACTTCCATAGTCATTTATAATTTGAACATCCTTGTTTTAAAATAACCATGTCCCCTACCACATCCTACTTAGTACAATATTAACCACATATAATCATAAAAATCATGTATCATGACTTCCACAATCATGTATAGTTTGAGCATCCCCGTTTGCAAATAACTAGGACCCCTACCACATCTTAATCAATACAATATTAAGAATATATAATAGTACAAATCATGTATCATCCATAATTAATCATATGATCCACATAACCATGTGTTGTCACTATTACAACACCTTCCAAATATTTCAGTACATTCAAATTCTAGAGCCTCCTGTCACCATTGTATCTAATGTTGCCTCAAATGTCAAGTGTCATCCCCAGTTATTATATGTATTTCAAGTGTTATGACATGTTCTTAAGTGTCGTCGGATTGATTAGAAAAATTTTAAGTGCATTTCATGGTTGTACCATCTTTATTGTTGTAAAAGGACACGTTTTAGTCACATCACACACACTTCACTCATTGTACTTTGGGAATGCATGCTAAGTGGCATTTTGATTTATACTTATCTTTGTTTGTTGGGTGTGTGTTATATTCTTTCCATGACTACTCCATGCATGGGGGGGTGACAACAGGGGAAAAATATCCCCCTGTACGTTGTGCCAGGTGCAGTACGGGGGTCACAAGAGGGGAAGCTACCCCCTTGTCGGGGAGTATCTAGGGGGACAGTAGCCCCCCTGCATAGGGTCCGAAGTAGTGCCTCAAGAATTTTTTTATTTTTTATTGTGGACCCTATATTAGGTGGGAAGACCTACCTATGGCTTTATGCATGGATTTCACACATGGTTTTGGGCATGATGGTTTTCCATCCATAGTATTTTGTAGATCCGGTCAAGGGAACTATAGTTATCTTCTAATCTAGGGTTAATGGATTGGGGTTTATGGATGCTTTGGCATGTATATATATGTATTGTAACATTCAAAGAGATATAATGAAAAATCAATCTAGCAGTCTCGATTTTGGGATCCTGGGGAAAATCTCTGTATATATTTGTTTTATGTTTCATGCTCTCACCATTATTTATTTTTTGTTCTTTAGAATTCGTATGGAAGTAGTTTATGTACGAGGTTAAAACCTACATTGTTCAAGGTTTTTAAGTTCTCTCAATGATTTGGTATGTGTCGGACATGGTTTTATATATAAACTCATCATTTTCTCCCATCACCATATATCCCATACTTTGAGAAATTTCAGCTGCAAAATGAACCCGCAGAGGTTAGGAGCACAAAAGTGTACCCTCTAGCCTTGAGCAGAAATTATTCAGTTTTTTGAAGTGTGTCATGCACCCTCCAAGAGCAGAAAGCACACTCATTAATCCCTTTACCCTTCCTCGTTCCAACTTGCACCCTTCAAGAAACTAAGTCTTCCTTTGAGTGCACTCCTTCAACTCGAATAAGTGCACCCTCCTTGAGTGCATGAGTGCACCCTAAAGGCCTTAATCCTAACGCTTTAGCCTTATACAATGTGAAATAATCCCTCTTGACCCTTTGAGTGCATGAGTGCACTCTAAATTCATGAAGCTTCACCCTCCAACCTTCATACTTGTGCCATGCGCCCTCTTGGGCGTCTTGAGCACACCCTGAAGGCCTAAGGATATGGAAGCTCTGATGTAATTATGTAATCATTGTAAAGACAAATAAGTGGAAGTCCAAGAGCCATGTGTGGAAAAATGATTCATGGAAGTCTAAAGGACATATAATACCAAAAGTCATATGTAATTCCAAAGGTTGTAGAAGTTCAAAGGTCATTAAGAGTTGGAAAGTCAAGAGTCATGGGGTTGTGAAAGGTCATGCCTCAAGTTATAAAACAAGCCTCATTCCTCATGTAAAGGATTTTTAACCTTGGCTTCTCCCACAAGGAATTATATAGATAGAGTCAGTACTTTCAGGGAGTAAGTAGTGGCTATAATTCTCCACTATTGGAGCTAGTGATGTTCATTTTAATTATGTATCTTGGAACTTTTGCTTAATATAGAAGCCTCCCAAGCCAACACATTTTCACACATGTATTGTGGATGTTTCTAAGATTATACTTTGAGTGTTTATGGTTCATGTTTTCTTTCACTTGTACTCCAGTAATTGAACTATTTTAGTGACTTGGGTGCTTAACTCATTGGAAGTGTGTTGTAATGTTTATAATGATTGTCACATCTATGTGAATTATTTTGCCTAATGTTAGAAAATCCTTCCTCATTCTTGTGTGTATCCATTAGGGTATTATTATTACTTCTCTCTTAGAGCTTCACTTTATTTCCCCTTTGGAGTAATATAACCTTGATAAATCTACAATTGAACATTCACAAGGTGTACTCGCTTGCTCATTCAAAAGGACATTTATGCTTATACCTTGTGTTAATAGCCAAAGCTAAGGCATATCTTTAAGTAAATTAAAATCAGGCCATATGCCATATGGGAATCCTACACCAAACAGTGTGAGGTCTAATTGGGACCTCATATTGTAAATATCCCCTTTATGTTGGTGTATCCAGCACTGTGAACATTTTGGCATGAGAAGAAGGGCAACAAGTCTTTTATGGTTGATAACTCCTCACACCCTAAACATTCATCTTTTGGACAAGGTAGCAACATTTCGAGCACCATTCCAACTCTTATTCCTAGAGTAAGAGTGTCTTGTCATCCTAGTTTAGAGTTGACAAATGAGGTCACCTACAAACAACTCTAGGTACTTAGACCTATAACCTATCAGTTTTGAAAGGCTATCAATATACTCTATATTGTACAAAATCTCCTGCATAACCTAAAGAAGGGAGAAATAACTCATACCGTGTGTTTGTCTCAATAGTGGAAGATTTGTTTTTTGCCACTCTGTTAGATACCTATACCAATAGGTTTCATCTTTCATGATTGGCAAGGGAAGTGCCAATATGATCTACTTTGGTGATACAAAGATCTCATATTCTTGTGGAAGAAGTATGCTTGTTTTGGTTGATGCTGCCCTACTTCTGGATGGGTGATCCAACACCCTAAGCTGGGTCATGCCATGTTTCAATTTTTTTTATAGATTAGAGAAAGAAACCTGTCCAAACAGCTCAATCTTGGCAGGTAAAGTAGATAGGTAGTGAAAGCAGGTTCCCAACTGTTTAATCTGGGGCCTTGGAAGCAATAAGGGTAGCTTTAGATAGAAAATCAAAAGAAAGCCAAAGGAAAAGAAAAGGCACAAAAGGGTTTGCAAATCTAAGTGCACCCTCCTTGGAGTATCAAAAAATGCTAGGCAATAGAGTGGGTAGGTAGAGGGGGTTGCATAAAGTTTGGTTCGTGGCACTGCATTGGCCTGAAGCAAAGGTAAAAACATGGTGCCAGTACAAATGGCCTATTTTGCAGTAGTCTTGCAGCAGCCTAATGGAGCATGTGTAACTTTCAAATCACTCCCTATCACATTCATAACTTACATCCCTATGCCACCCATGTACACAAAGAAAATCAAAGTCTTTTGTTGGTTCTAGTTTCTTTAATAGACACATTTCTTGTGCAAAAATGCTTTTCATTTTGATCTACTTCCCCAAAACTAAGTTAATTTCATAAAAAGAACTTAGTATTCTACCTCCCTCATCCACCCCCTTTTCATCCATATTAACTACTAACCTATTATTATGTAACTCCCTATACCCCCTATTCCCCCTATTACTATGTAAAACTTGGAAAAAAACCCAAAAAATATATGTATCCCCTTCCCTGAGCATTATAGCTCTATGTATGACTTTGAAGGTCTTCAAGCGCTAGAACATTTAAGCGCAACCCAAAGAGCGCCAAAGAATTAATCCCAGGGATTAATCCGAGATTTGCTCGGATTAATAGCTTTAAACCCACTTTGTAAATGAACCTTTGGAAAAACCCATTTAAACCGTAACGCTGAAAAAACCCGAAAAACCCACTTTTTCCAAAGTTATGCCAGGCGTGAATTTCAGAAAAAATTATATTTTATCCTTCCCTACAGTCCGTATTACCCGCGCATCTTATCGATCCGTCGACCGTTGGATCTGGGCCTTCCCATCCGATGGCCCACATGATATCGGACGGGCATCTGCGACCGAAAGATATCTTCCGAGAAACTGTCAGAGGGTGACGCCAGACCTCTGCCACGCGTCACCCTTATATTATCTCGGAGCGCCCTCTGACAATACCGCGACCGTATGGAAGGCGGTCCGAGAAAACCCGCTTACCACTCTGCAAGACCGCTTGCCCACGCCAGCGCCACGACCGCCCACGTCACTTCCACTTGGCGTCCTGTCAGCACCCCCGACCGCCAGAGCTCCTACGTGTCCGCCACCTGTGCAATCCCCGTGGACCACTCACAGACTCCCACGTCACCCGGTGACGTCATGCTGATGTCACCCGACCCTGACCCCACCTGATGATGTCATGCTGACGTCATCCAAAAAGCGCGCCAAGTAACCCAAAAGTCCATATTTTAGTCGATTTTTGCGTTTTTTCTCATTTTCACTGAAAGAACTACTGCTCTCCTCTGCATGAAAGTTACGTCCATCTGCCACCAACCTGCAGAAATCAACCTGAAGAACGCTGTCGCCTACAACCTGCCTGTATTTGTCACCATTGCTGGAAATTCACCAGGTATTTACCCAGAGCATCCCTTCAAAGCTAACTTATGTCCATAATTATCCGGAACTAAATTTACAAGAGTAAGACAACCTGTTTTTACCAGCAAATCCCTGGAAAAATGAGCATTCCTCACAGCTGCAGGGTCGAATTTCACCTGCCGAACCCATATACAGTCACCCTACAGCAAATTCCCACTCTGTCCGTGCATTCATGGACTGTAAACCTAAAAGGCATAATTCACAAGGAAAACAAAGTTTCCAGCTCCTGCAATCCCTCAATTAACTCTTGTTGAGCATTCTGCACCATTGTCACCAGAATTGCCTCATTTTCCCTTACAATTGGCTTTACTTCTGCAAAATTAGCCCTCTGTGGTCTCCTGCCCACTAAAACCAGTTCAGCACCAAGTCATAACTACTGCTTAGCCATGGAGACAACAATAGTCCTGAATGTTCAACCTCTGAATTCCCCACACAGAGAGCTAGAGTGGAAAGCCCTAGGTGATAAAGATTACCAGATGTTAGACTCCATGCCCATGACAGCCAAATTCAATATTCACATGTTGAATGAATTAAAGGCCCAATATCTCAGTGGGGCTGACACCTTAGGAATTTGGGATTCCCACATACCCATTTACAACCTCCCTCAAGTCAATGTCCTCCGAGACTTGATAAAACAATGCATGTCGAGCTATGACCCCTATCAGAGAGCCGTCCTCAGCCCCTCAGGCTCAATATCTTTCCATATCACCCCTGAGGCCATCAATGAAATGCTCCACTTTCACACCACAAAACCCCTAACTCCTCTCTGCATCCATGATTTGATAACGAAAGGGGGCAAGTTGTCCAGTGATCAGATTGCCAGGGTCAATCAATTGTTTATTTAGCCTCAATATCAATCAATGACCATTGCCCTTCCCATAGCATATCTATATCTTAATGAGCTGGGCAAAATGATGGTAGATTTGATCAGTTACATCCTGGGTTATGGGACATATGAGGATGTGGATGAAACCATTATGGCAATGTTGTCCATTTTCTCCCCAGGGATGCCTCCTACTGTACATTATGATTTTGCCACTTTTATTGCCAATAAGATTCATGAGCAATTAATGAATCTGGAGAGGGAAAAGGTGTCTAAATACACTAGGTGCATATACCATTTATTCTTGTTCTATCAGCCTGATGCCTTCCCTGTCCCTCTCAAAAATCTAGATGCCCAGGGAAGCCCAAGGTCGGTTGTGTTTTGGTCTTCAGTTTGCCATCTTCTGCCTTATTCACCTTACACCTACTATGAATTTATTGATCTTTTCATTCATCTAGCTATGACCTTGTTGTTGGGTGTCCCTCCTCCCATATCGACAGATGAAATGCAGAGAAGTCTTCAACTCTCAAAGGCCTACAACATTGGTGATTGGCACTTCTACCAACACCATACAGTAATCAGAGTATATGGCTGTGAGATGAATCCCTATAGGCTGCCAAGATATGTCCCTATGAGACTCTTTGCCCTAGAGTACTTCAGGCAGTTTGGAAATGCATACTTTGTCCATTTCCAAGGTAAAAGCAAGAAGGTACAACTAAAGGTGAGGAATCAGCTGGGCCCCTTTTTGTACAATAAGAAGGAGGAAGGATGGAAGGAAGCTGATAGGATTCTAGAGACCCTCAGACTTCAAACCAGTTTCAAGTGGGTGCCTTATGACCCTAATCACTTCATTTCCCTTAGGAGAATAAAATACAAATTGGGTGGCTATGTTCATGTAAAACTACCTCATATTGAGAAGTATGCCAATGCCCTAAGCTGGAAAGAAGGCACCTTAGAAGAGCCAATTGGTAAAGAAGAAATGCTAAGAAGAGAAACAAGCAATCTTGAGAAAGAGGCTGACTTGGAACACTGTGGGCAGGTTTCTTCCTCCTGTCAAAGGCAAATTGGAGTAGCTGCCTCATCTTCCACAGCCCAGCAGCAAGTAGCCGAAATTGCCCAGCAGGAAACAAATAAAGATAAGGGCAAGCAGGTGGAGTAGGAACAACCACCTCCTACAACAGAGCAACAAACAGAGCAGCAAGTAGAAAAGGAGGTCGAATAGCAACAAGAACAGCAAGAAGAACCTCAAGAAGAGGGGTAGCCTATGCAGCAAGAACAAATGGTTGAAGCCCAAGCACCTACTGAGCAACAGGCTCAAGAGAACATGCCTTCTGGGCAAGAGAAGACAGTGGAGACCTCAGGGCTCCAAACTCCACAAAAGGTGGAAAAAGGAAAGAAGAGGGAGAGAGAGCAGGAGACTCCCCTTACCACGTCCAAAAATCAAGGGGAGAAAAGGCAGAGATTAAATCCCCTCTCTGAGGAAGAAATTCCTATGGGAAAATCGGTGATAATGGGCCCACCGAGTATGGAGGTATCTGCTAGTTCCTTTCAGCAGGAACAAGAGAGAAATCTTGGAGGAGAGGTCAGCTCCTCAAGTCATCAAAGAAGAGCAGAGGTAAGCATCAAGCAACAGTTTACTGATATCAAGAGGAGAAATGAGCCACTCAGGCTCCAAATCTACAACTAGTTGCTAAAGATGGCCCCTACAAATCAACAGAGGCTTATGTCAGCTTACGACATCTCAGAAGGAAAAATGTCCATGAGTCATTTCATGCCCACCACACTGCAGCCACAGTCAGCTGCAGACTAAATAAGAACCAACCTAGAGGTTCTTTCAAAATACATCCACCCTATGGACCAAATAGAACTTCATAAGCAAACGGGTGAAATGGTCTATGCAACATTGGCAGACAAAGCAATGTTGGCAAAAAGGCTGGAAAACAGCCTAAACAATACAGCTGCCAACTGGAGTTGGAAAAAGCATCCTCCCTGGCCAAAGACAACAGGATCAAGTATTTGGAGGATAATAATTATAGAGCTTGGGAGCTGACCCCAAGGTCCAAAGCCATACAATTGTTGAATAAAAATAAGAGATGCAGAACCTTGCAGCCCTGGAAAAAAAGGTAAGCTCCCACAACCATTCACCCCCGAACAGATGAGGTTGCTCAGCAGAAGCAAGAACAAGAGATAGCTACATTGCTGGTAGCACTGCACAAGCAACTAGTGCAGACAGAAGGGAGGTTGGAAGACACAGAGGCTGCACTGCAGGCAGCCCTGCAGCAGAACGAGGGAGGCTAGACTTCTCAGCCCCGTCCAGAGGTTATTAACCTTGAGGAGCCTCCAAAGACCACTCCTCCTCCCACAGAAGGAGCACCAGCACCAGCACTATCAACATCAACAGCAGCACCAGCACCATCTACAGAGCAGGCTTCGAGCCTCGACATGCAGAAATTGATGAGTGAGGTCCAGGCCCTCGAAGCCCAGATGACAGAACTAAATGGAGCCAAGGAGAATTTGGCCAAGCTGAATAAGAAGTATGACAAATCAAAGCAGAATGTGGCTGAGAAAGCGAGAGAAATAAAAACTCTGAAAGAAAGGATAAAAGAGCTGGAGAAAGAGCTCACCCTTGACAAAGTGGTGGCTGAGATCAGAACATTTTTGTGGACCCACATTGGCCAATCAATAACGGATCAGTGGCAATACATCGAGACTATTCATGAGCAAATGGAGCTCATAGGCAAAGCACAAAGGGAAGTGCATAGAGCAAGGGAATCCCTAGGCAGTATGCCTGAGATAGCCAGCAGAATGATCAATGTACTCAATAACCGGATAGGTCCTCAGTTGGCAGCAACTGGGATCTCCAATAGGATAGAGACTATCCAGCTAATCAAGAGGGTCCTCACACTCAAAATCCTGGTGCAGACATTGGATAGAAGAAGCCAGGACATGCAAACAGAGGTAAATAGCTTCATGGACAAATTTGCAGCATTACAGGGCAAAGGTCTTCCTAGCTTACTTAACAGTGCAGGAAAATTGTTGTCACATGAGGTATATGCCAAAAGGGTGAACACATTTGCCACCAATCAGATCAGTCAAGGAGCAAGCAGCTCACAGGCAACAGGTCCAGCATTTGGGAAAAGTCTCTATGACAGAGTAGAGAATTTATTTTTTATTATGAATGAGATCAACCATCTGTTTGAAGTGCCTCTGAACTTCTACAAATAGACAGAGGTAGATGAGACCTTGGATGAAATTTTGAGGCATCAATTTCCTAGACAGGAATGGTGGACCTCCACGATACAGTTATTATTATAAACAAGGGGTTTCATCTAAATTTTGTCATCGAAATATATAAGTCATCACATTCAGAAAGTGTGATGCATATACTATGACCAAAAGGTGGAATGAGCCACCTCAGCAGGAAGATTCGGCCACCAAAAGCAGCAATGACAGCTATAGGTAGCAGGGCCGAGAAAAGCTTCAGCATGACAGAGCATAAAGACACATCATTCACATCATTCAGCATTAAAGCATAAACGCTCAACCGACTCACTCTCCTCCAAAGGTCAAGAAGAGGCCTAACAACATTAAATACCATTTATCTTACATTCAGAGTAGCAATAACTTTCTTATCTGATATTTTGTAAAGTTGGTGAGCATAGTTAATCTATCAAATGACTCAGCATTCAGATATTTTGTAAAACCTATTGTATATATTCCCCCTCGCACAAACTTTCGAGGGGTGGTTGTTGGTTTTTGTTGTTCTCTTATGAAGAAATGAGAACTCGGTTGTAACTTTCAGAAGGATGCTATAAATAAAGCTTGGAGTTTACAGGAACTGAGTCTTACTGGTGCACACTGTGATTGGAACCATCGAATGCTACAGGATTCTAGTGCTATGGCTTGATATAATAAGTGTTTCTCTATCTCTGTTAATATTTCTATTATTTGTTTTAACTCATAACTCTCACATGTTGTTCTAAATCTAGGAAAGAAAGAAAAAGAATAGCTCAGGATTTGTCCTTGGAGACACCCTGATCTCAATCTATCTTCACTATAAATGTTTTCCCATAACTTCAGTTGTTTGAATTGGAATTCTTAAATGCTCCAATGAGCTCTGAATATTTCACAGTCACTATTTGGTAATTCGTTTATGCTACTAAGTAGAGATTGTTGTTCAAATTGATATCACACTGTCGGTAACTCCATATCCCATTGTTTCACTCACTAAATTGGAAATTATATCAACAATAGCCATCTAGCCTTGAAGCAAAACTTTCTCCATCACAGGCACCAGAACTATCTCACTTTTCTCACTCCATATGCCCAATGGATTAGCATATTCTGCAATCTTCATGCCCTTCTTACAACAAAAGTTCACCAACCAAAGTCTTAAACAAGAAACTGAAACTTTTAACTAGCCTAAGATACTCACAAAGCATAGCTGAAACTTAAAGAGAGAGCCCTCTCTGATTATAGATAGGCTAGGATCTATAATCCAAAGGTTGGTTAGTGATTACCCTAGCCGTATTCCCTTGGGAGTCAGAGGAAACAACCTGGGTGTTAACATAAATGGTGACTCCATTGGGGACAACCTCTGGATTTTCTAATTACTGTATATTTCCTAAAGCTACAGGTGAAGCCTCAAAGTTGGCTAGGAAGCCTTCAAAACTGTTTCTGTTTTACATTAACAACTTTACATAAAAGCTGCTTCAGTCTATCTTCATACTAGCTTTAGGACATACACAACCATTCCTAAATCTTGTCTAGCCCTTGCAGACACAAGAAAATCCTAAAATACTTAAAAAAAAATTCAGAAGCTAGCTCCCAAGAAGAATCAACGGTATACCAGGTCCAACCCTGACCCTAACCCACCAACTGTTTTTGAAAATCCTAACACGATCCCTAAAAACATTAGGAAGCAGCAAAAACAAGAAAACCCTTCTGACTTGAGCCCTGAGACAGTCTATCTTAACCTCGTTCTCACTCCAATCAAGGTCCTATTCCGGTCTACCCCTGGTTCCCCTAGTTCACCATCTACATCTCAAAGACCTCCTTTCACACCTTCATCCACTTCACACATTCCCTTGACCAACACTACAGTCTCTGCCATACCTATTAACCCCATTGTCCCAATAGTTCCTGTTGTCCAGGTTATCCCTATCAACCCTATAAACCCTGCAAATATGGCCAATCGGTATGCACCCCTGCAGTTACCTGCTAATGCTGTAGCCCTGCCTCATGACTACCAATCCAAAATCTCATATTTTGACTCCACTGGCCCTTTCACAACCATTCAGCATGCCATAAGGATGCAAGATCATTTTGAGAACTATGAAATTGATGATGACAGTGTAAGAATGAGAATTTTTGTTCAGAGCCTGACAGGGGATGTAAGAAGCTGGTTTACATCACTCACTGCAAATACCATAACAACTCCTGATGAGCTTTACCATGCATTTACTAATAGATGGGAAAAGAAGAAAGATCCCTTGCACATACTGGGTGAATATGATATAATCAAACGAGGTCCTCAAGAGACCGTTTTGGAGTATTGTGCAAGATTCAATAATGTATACAACGCAATACCACAGAATTTGAGACCTCCCCCTGATTTAACATTATACAAATTCTCTGATGGATTTGACCCTGACATGGCATATCAGTTGAAGGAAAGAGCCCCTGAAACCCTTGAGGATGCACAAAAAGTTGTTGTGATAGTGGAGGTTAACCTTATTGCCAAGAGGAACAGGGCAAGATTGGAAAAGAGAGTCACCTTCAAAGAGGAACCCTCAGCCTTTGATCAGAAACTGGATGCAATACTCACTGGCATGAAAAGGTTAGGTGACAGAGTGGAATCTGTGGAGAGAAAGTCATCATGGGAAGCACCACAAAGTAACCCTATCAGGAACCCAAATTTTAGGAGAAATCAAAACCCAAACATTAGCAAGGCCAGTTCTGATCCAGAGATAAGACCTCCCTTCCAGGAAAACTACACTGAAGCATCCACTTCAAATGAGAAAGTAGATGACACCCACATTAACCTAATGGGCCTAAATAATGAGCAGCAAGTTTTCCTGAGTCATGAAGATCACAAGGAGGATGACATTAAGCAGTTCCAAACAAGTTCAGGTGAGTCATTTGACTTTAAACAAGGTTATGACACAGCCGTTTATGAAGTTCACAAGAAATACAAGCTAAGAAGAAGAACTATAAATGTAACACAGCCTGAAAAAGTAAAAGATAGCCTGCAGCCTAAAAAAGCCATAGTTACAGAACCACAGAACAAAACTGATTCAGTTACAAATGAAATAACCGTTGAAGAAATAATTGAACTATTCCCCTCAAAACAAAAGCCAATGGCTGCACCACCTTTGCATCCTAATCCAAATACTACTCCTCGGGAGATGAGTAAAAAGGATAAGTCTCATAATCAAGACAAGAATCAAGAGGAAAACTCAATAAACAAGGAAAATATTGTCACCCACAATAGCAAGATCCAAACTGAAAGACCATTTGACCTAGAAGCTGAAATTGGCAAATTGAAGATAGCTATTCCTCTTTCAGAATTAGTCAAGCATGACATCTACAAACAACAAATCAAGAATTCTCTTCAACTTACTCGTAATAAAGATAATGTCAATGTGTTATACGATACCCCAGAATTTCTCTTCGGTCCTGAGGTTGATGGAAAGACAGAAGTTACAGGGATCTTACCTTTCTATTTCAGTCTACATGTTCATGATAAGATACTACATAAGGCAATGTTTGATTCAGGCGCCTCTCACAACCTTATGCCTAAATCAGTGATGGAGAGGCTTAACCTAGACATTACAAGACCTTATAAGGACCTATTTTCATTTGACTCCAGTCAAGTTAAATGTTTAGGCTTAATAAAAGATCTTTGTGTGTCACTTGTCCAGTACCCAAGTAAAACAATCCTAATGGATGTTGTAGTTGCTGATATCCCACCCAAATATGGAATGTTGTTATCAAGATCATGGGGGCCTAAACTCCAAGGTTCCCTAAAATTAGACATGTCATATGCCACCATCTCAGTCTTTGGTCAACCCAAGAGGCTATATAGAGAGTCACTTATGAAATACATGGTTAGCAATGAAGATAAGCCTCAAAACTTTCCCATATATGCTATTCATTCTGACATAGACTCCTATATTCTCTTCAATGACAATACAGGTCCCTCAAATGATGAAGAAACCGAGACACTCAAACAAGATCGGATTATAAATGAACAAACTCCTGATCTAGAAATATTGGTTGATAAGTCAACAGATAAAAAAGTTCAAGAAGACAAACCAAATGTAAGCCAAGATCTCAAATTGTTGATGCCAAGTCTCACAACAGTTGACAATCCTTCCCTAAATCAAGAAGTCCTCTGGTTCCTTGAATTCGATGGATGAGTCAACAAATTAGGGGCAGGGGCACCTGTTTGGATACATAACAAACAAAACAATCATGCAGAGGGCCGAGCCTATAGGTTAAACTTCAGGTGCACCAACAATATGGCAGAATATGAAGATCTCTTACTAGGCCTTAAACTAGTAAAATCCTTACAAACCATAAAAGTCTCAATCCTAGGCGAATCAGACCTAATCATCCAACAAGTAAAAGGAAACTTTGTCACTAATAACAAAGGACTGAGATCTTATAGGTCTGTTGCTGCTGAAATAACTAAATTCCTTCACTGAATTCCAAATAACCAAAATTCCTAGAACCCATAACCTTCATGCTCATAGTTTGGCCACATTTGCAAGCACGTGCAAACTACCTTTTGAACCCCAACATTTCTTTACAGCTGAGATAAAACAGAGACCTTGTGTCCCAAACAATGTCAAGGGTTGGTAGGTATTTGAGGATGATACACATATAAACAATTTCTTAACTCTGCAGCAAGAGTTTTCAGGACTGAACATTGATACAGAGGCTGCAAGTGAGCCACAAACACTAGCTGAACAACACCACACAAATATCTCACTCGAAACAGCCAACCAAATGCTTTTTCCAACAAACTTTGACCAGGAGAAAATAGAAGAACTTGAACAAGTTCATTCTGAGGAAATAGCTGATACTGAAGCTGAAGTTATACAATGGAAAGACAATTTTCTTCCAATAGGCCTAACTCCATTGGAGGACATTTTTGACTCAAATGATGTCCCTAGAAAACCAAAATTGCAACCCCTTAATGCTGCCATTGAAGAGTGCAACATTGGAACTGTTGAAAAGCCCAAGATAATTAAATTATCTGCATCTCTACCACTTGATCAAAATCCTAAATACATCGACCTCTTTAAAGAATTCCAAGATGTCTTTGCATGGAGTTATGAGGATTTAAAGTCCTATGA